>CM036762.1:63437689-63451352 GCA_020796225.1 Arion vulgaris | reverse complement strand
CATTTTTCCCCATAGTAAATACATTTTTCCCAACGAAATACATTTCAAAGAACATGCGATTTCCCAAAGTAACATGCAGATTTCCCACAGTAACATGGATTTCCGCACAGTAACATATCGAAAAAGGTGGAGACTGCAGTAAAACTTGGAAAATAGCTAAACACGTAAACACAAGGTATTACAGTTTTACAAAATACATAAACAGTGACGATAAACAGCAACGTTTCGACCAAAAGGCCTTTATCAAGCAAATAATACAACAAGAATGACGAATTTCGAGGAACACTACAAATGGACGATTACATGTGGAAACATAAACCTATCTAATGAAAATCTGGGAATAAAACGAACAACGAAATGAGTGCAACACAAAAACCGAAAGTGGAAAAGAAGAGAAACAATAAACAATATAGTGGATAAATGACACATATATGGAGCAAACACACATATAGATAACAAGGCACGAGATAAGACAGTACTAAGAAGCATAGGAATGTAATGCGTTGAGTCCAAGAGGTCGCAAAGTGCCATAGAATGAAATAAACGGTTCTCCAGGGCGAATCGACTGCGATCATCGGAGGAACATGATCGGATGGCTGTGACCTGGACATCGTCAACTCCTGAATGGCCAGTATCGTTGAAATGGGTAGCCACAGGAGTCGCAGAGCATTGGCGAATATCGCGTAAGTGTTTGGCGAATCGGTCACTGAGTCTCTTACCGGTTTCGCCAATATAGGACTTGTTGCATCGTTTGCAGGTGATGGCATAGATGATATTACGGGACTCACACGTGAAACTGTCTTGAATGGTATACGTAGCTTTTGGAAAAGAGACAGTGCGGGTCTGTATTACATATGCACATGTATAACATCGTCGACGTCCGCACTGGATGATGCCAAAGTGACTCTGGATATTAGGCTTGAGGCGACTGTGTACCAACAAATCCTTGAGGCTTCTGTCCCTCTGTAAGCTCACCAAAGGATAGTGTTGGAAGACTGGACGTGTCTCAGGATCAGACTGAAGAATAGGGAGATGATGGAATAAGACCTTTTCACCAGGGAACTATGAGGGTGGAAAGTTAAGATGAGTTTAACCCTGTCAGAATTGGGGTTCTATGCATGTGAGAGAGGGCCTCCTGGCGAGCAATTAGCTGTACCCGATGCATGGCAGATGTAAGCACATTCTCCGGGTATAAGCGCTGGCGGAAGAAATCCAGCATCTCGTGAGCTTTATCAAGAAAATCGTCGTCCTCACTACAGAGGCGACGAAGGCGTAAGAGTTGGGAGAAAGGTAAAGAGTCACGACAGGCCTGGGGATGGGAAGAGGTATACAGAAGAAAGCTATGTGTACAGTAGGCTTGTAGTATACTGATGTAGTGATAGGGGGGGGGGGGGGGGGGGGGGGGGGGGGGGGGGGGGGGGGGGGGGGGGGGGGGGGGGAAAAAAAAAAAAAAAAAAAAAAAAAAAAAAAAAAAAAAAAAAAAAAAAAAAAAAAAAAAAAAAAAAAAAAAAAAAAAAAAAAAAAAAAAAAAAAAAAAAAAAAAAAAAAAAAAAAAAAAAAAAAAAAAAAAAAAAAAAAAAAAAAAAAACAGTAAATGCAGATTTCCGTAATCAGATTTCCATAGTATACATATTTCACAAGTAAAATACAGATTTCCCACAGTAACAAGATTTCCCCACTAACATACAGATTTCCCCACATACATAGATTTCAAGAAATACAGATTCCCACAGTAACATACAGATTTATAACAACAGATTTCCACACTAACATACGATTTCCCACAGTAACATACAGTTTTCCCCAAGTAACACAGATTTCCACACATAAATAGTGATTTCCCCACAAACAAGATTTCCCCACACTAACATACCGATTTCCACACAGTAACATACAGATTTCCCCACAGTAACATACAGATTTCCACACTAACATACAGATTTCCCCACATAACATACAGATTTCCCCACAGTAACATACAGTTTCCCCACAGTAACATACATATTTCCCATAGTAAATACAGATTTCCCAAGTAACATAATATTTCCCCATAGTAACATACATTTTTTCCACACAGTAACATACATATTTCCCATAAACAAAATTTCCCCATAGTAACATACATTTTCCACAGTAACATCAATTTCCCACAGTAACATACATATTTCCCATGTAACATACATGATTTCCCATAGTAACATACAGATTTCCCACAGTAACATACAGATTTCCCACATAAAGTTTCACAGTAACACAGATTTCCACAGTAACATACATTTTCCCATAGTAACATACATATTTCCCCAAGTAACATGCAGATTTCACACAGTAACATACACAGTTTTCCCCACACTAACATACAGATTTCCACACAGTAACATACAGATTTCCCCACAATAACATACAGATTTCCCCACACTAACATACAGATTTCCACACACTAACATACAGATTTCCCACAGTAACATACAGATTCCCATAGTAACTTACAGATTTCCCAAGTAACATACAGATTTCCCCACAGTAACATACAGATTTCCCCACACAGTAACATACAGATTTCCCCACAGTAACATACAGATTTCCACACAATAACATACAGATTTCCCCACACTAACATACAGATTTCCACACAGTAAGATACAGATTTCCCACAGTAACATGCAGATTTCCCAAAGTAACATACAATTTCCCCAAAAAATTTCAGATTTCCACAGTAACATACAGATTTCCCCAAAGTAACATACAGATTTCCCCATAGTAACATACATATTTCCCCATAGTAACTTTATAATATTTCCCCATAGTAACATACATATTTCCCAAAGTAACATACAGATTTCCCACAGTAACATACAGATTTCCCAAGAACATACAGATTTCCCACAGTAACATACAGATTTCCCATAGTAACATACATATTTCCATAGTAACATACATATTTCCCATAGTAACATACAATTTCCCCATAGTAACATACATATTTCCATAGTAACATACTTATTTCCCATAGTAACATACATATTTCCACACAGTAACATACATATTTCCCATATAACATTTTTCACACAGTAACATACATATTTCCTAGTAACATACATTTTTCCCCACACAGTAACATACATATTTCCCCATAGTAACATACATATTTCCACACAGTAACATACATATTTCCTCACAGTAACATACATATTTCCACACAGTAACATACATATTTCCCAAGTAAATAAATTTCCCCAAAGTAACATAAGATTTCCCACAGTAACAACAGTTTTCCCCACAGTAACATACAGATTTCCACACAGTAACATACAGATTTCCCATAGTAACATACATATTTCCCATAGTAAAATACAGATTTCCCACAGTAACATACAGATTTCCCCACATAACATACAATTTCCCTACATAAATTCAGATTTCATTACAAGTAACATACATATTTCCCCACAGTAACATACAGATTTCCCCATAGTAACATACAGATTTCCCACAGTAACATACAGATTTCCCACAGTAACATACAGATTTCCAGTAACATACAGATTTCCCACACTAACATACAATTTCCCCACAGTAACATACAGATTTCCCCAATAACATACAGTTTTCCCCCAAGTAACTATGATTTCCCAACACTAACATACAGATTTCCCCACAGTAACATGCAGATTTCACCACAGTAACATGCAGATTTCCCCAAAGTAACATACAGATTTCCCACAGTAACATACAATTTCCCCACATAACATACAATTTCCCACAGTAACATACAGATTTCCCCATAGTAACATTACATATTTCCCATAGTAACTACATATTTCCCCAGTAAATCAATTTCCCCATAGTAACATACATATTTCCCAGTTACAACATATACCTTTTATAAAAACATATTTCCACACAGTAATATAATATTTCCATAGTAACATACATATTTCCACACAGTAACATACATATTTCCCATAGTAACATACATATTTCCACACAGTAACATACAGATTTCCCCACATACATATTTTCACACAGTAACATACAGATTTCCCCACAGTAACATACATATTTCCCATAGTAACATACATATTTCCCCAAAGTAACATGCAGATTTCACCACAGTAACATACAGATTTCCCACAGTAACTACAGATTTCCCCACAGTAACATACAGATTTCCCCACAGTAACATACAGATTTCCACCCAGTAACATACAGATTTCCCCACAGTAACATACAGATTTTCCCACAGTAACATACAGATTTCCCCACACTAACATACAGATTTCCACACAGTAACATACAGATTTCCCCACAGTAACATGCAGATTTCCCATAGTAACATACATATTTCCCATAGTAACAACTATTTCATAGTAACATACATATTTCCACAATACAAATATTTCCCCATATAACATACATATTTCCACACAGTAACATACATATTTCCCCACAGTAACATACATATTTCCACACAGTAACATACAATTTCCCATAGTAACTTTACAGATTTCCCCATAAACATACAATTTCCCCACAGTAACATACAGATTTCCACACATTAATACAGATTTCCCACAGTAACATACAGATTTCCACAAGTAACATACAATTTCCCACACTAACATACAGATTTCAACAGTAAATACAGATTTCCCACAGTAACATGCAGATTTCCCCAAAGTAACATACATATTTCCCCACAGTAACATACAGATTTCCCACAGTAACATACAGATTTCCCTACAGTAACATAAGATTTCCCAAGTAACATCAATTTCCCCATAGTAACTACATTTCCCCAAGTAACATACATATTTCCCATAGTAAACATTACATATTTCCATAGTAACATACTTATTTCCCCATAGTAACATACATATTTCCACACAGTAACATACATATTTCATATAACATACATATTTCCACACAGTAACATTCATATTTCCCCATAGTAACATACATATTTCCACACAGTAACATACATATTTCCCCATAGTAACATACATATTTCCACACAGTAACATACATATTTCCATAGTAACATACATTTTTCCCACACAGTAACATAATATTTCCCCAAAGTAACATGCAGATTTCCCAAAGTAACATGCAGACTTCCCTACAGTACAACAGATTTCCACAGTAACATACAATTTCCCCACAAACATGCAGATTTCCCCACAGTAACATACAATTTCCCATAGTAACATACATATTTCCACAAAGTAAAATACAGATTTCCCCACAGTAACATACAGATTTCCCCACACTAACATACAATTTCCCACACTAACATACAGATTTCATTACAGTAACATACATATTTCCCCACAGTAACATACAGATTTCCCCATAGTAACATACAGATTTCCCCACAGTAACATACAGATTTCCCCAGTAACATACAGATTTCCCCACAGTAACATACAGATTTCCACACTAACATACAGATTTCCCACAGTAACATACAATTTCCCCACACTAACATACATGATTTCCTACAGTAACATGCAGATTTCCCAACACTAACATACAGATTTCCCACAGTAACATACAGATTTCCCACAGTAACATGAAATTTCCCAAGTAACATACAGATTTCCACAGTAACATCAGATTTCCCAAAGTAACATAGCAGATTTCCCCACAGTAACATAATTTCCCATAGTAACATACATATTTCCCATAGTAACATACATATTTCCCCATAGTAACATACATATTTCCCCCACAGTAACATACATATTTCCCATAGTAACATACTTATTTCCCATAGTAACATACATATTTCCACACAGTAACATACATATTTCCCCATAGTAACATACATATTTCCACACAGTAACATACATATTTCCATAGTAACATACATATTTCCCACAGTAACATACATATTTCCCCATAGTAACATACATATTCCACACACAATATACATATTTCTCATAGTAACATACATATTTCCCACAGTAAATACAGATTTCCCCAAAGTAACATCAGATTTCCCAAAGTAACATGCAGATTTCCCACAGTAACAACAGATTTCCCACAGTAACATACAGATTTCCACAGTAACATACAGATTTCCCCATAGTAACATACATATTTCCCATAGTAAATACAGATTTCACCCCAGTAACACAAGATTTCCCCAAAGTAACATACAGATTTCCCCACACTAACATACAGATTTCATTACAGTAACATACATATTTCCCCAGTAACATACAGATTTCCCCATAGTAACATACAGATTTCCCCACAGTAACATAATTTCCCACAGTAACATATGATTTCCCCACAGTAACATACAGATTTCGCCACACTAACATACAGATTTCCCCACAGTAACATACAGATTTCCCACACTAACATACAGATTTCCCCACAGTAACATGAGATTTCCCAACACTAACATACAGATTTCCCACAGTAACATACAGATTTCCCACAGTAACATGCAGATTTCCCCAAAGTAACATAAGATTTCCCACAGTAACATACAGATTTCCCACAGTAACATACAGATTTCCCCACAGTAACATACAGATTCCCATAGTAACATACATATTTCCCATAGTAACTACATATTTCCCCATAGTAACATACAATTTCCCAAGTAACATACATATTTCCCCATAGTAACATACTAATTCCCATAGTAATATACATATTTCCACAAATACATATTTCCCATAAACATAAATTTCCACACGTAACATACAATTTCCCCATAGTAACATACATATTTCCACACAGTAACATCAGATTTCCCACATACATATTTCCTCACAGTAACATACAGATTTCCCCACAGTAACATACATATTTCCCATAGTAACATACATATTTCCCCATAGTAACATGCAGATTTCACCACAGTAACATACAGATTTCCCCATAGTAATAATTTCCCAACAGTAACATACAGATTTCCCACAGTAACATACAGATTTCCACAGTAAATAATTTCCTAGTAACATATGGATTTCAAAAGTAATACAGATTTCCCACACTAACATACAGATTTCCACAGTAACATACAGATTTCCCATAGTCAACACATGCAGATTTCCCATAGTAACATACATATTTCCCACAGTAAATAATTCCCCATAGTAACATACATATTTCCACACAGTAATATACATATTTCCCCATAGTAACAACATATTTCCACACAGTAACATACATTTCCCTAGTAACATACATATTTCCCACAGTAACATACAGATTTCCCAATACAGATTTTCACACAGTAACATACAGATTTCCCCACAGTAACATACATATTTCCCATAGTAACATACATATTTCCCCATAGTAACATGCAGATTTCACCACAGTAACATACAGATTTCCCCATAGTAACTTACAGATTTCCCCACAGTAACATACAGATTTCCCCACAGTAACATACAGATTTCCACACAGTAACATACAGATTTTCCCACAGTAACATACAGATTTCCACACAGTAACATACAGATTTCCCACACTAACATACAGATTTCACACAGTAACATTCAGATTTCCCACATAATCAGATTTCCCCAAAGTAACATACATATTTCCCACAGTAACATACAGATTTCCCAAGTAACATACATATTTCCCACAGTAACATACAGATTTCCCATAGTAACATACAATTTCCCCATAGTAACACAATTTCCCCATAGTAACATACACATATTTCCCTTATAACATACATATTTCCCATAGTAAAATACTTATTTCCCCATTAACATACATATTTCCACACAGTAACATACATATTTCCCCATAGTAACATACATATTTCCCAAGTAACTAATATTTCCCCATAGTAAAATACATATTTCCACACAGTAACATACATATTTCCCCATAGTAACATACAATTTCCACACAGTAACATACATATTTCCTAGTAAATACATATTTCCACAGTAACATACATATTTCCCCAAAGTAACATGCAGATTTCCCAAAGTAACATGCAGATTTCCCCACAGTAACAACAGATTTCCCACACTAACATACAGATTTCCCCACAGTAACATGCAGATTTCCCACAGTAACATACAGATTTCCCCATAGTAACATACATATTTCCACATAGTAAATACAGATTTCCCCAGTAAATACAGATTTCCCACACTAACATACAGATTTCCCCACACTAACATACAGATTTCATTACAGTAACATACATATTTCCCCACAGTAACATACAGATTTCCCCAAAACATACAGATTTCCCACAGTAACATACAGAATTGCGTTCCCATACAGATTTCCCCACAGTAACATACAGATTTCCACACTAACATACAGATTTCCCCACAGTAACATACAGATTTCCCACACAACACAATTTCCCACAGTAACATCAGATTTCCAACACTAACATACAGATTTCCCACAGTAACATAAAATTCCCACAGTAACATACAGATTTCAAAGTACATATCAGATTTCCCACAGTAACATCAGATTTCCCACAGTAACATACAGATTTCCCCACAGTAACATACAGTTTCCCATAGTAACATACAATTTCCCATATAACTTACATATTTCCATAGTAACATACATTTTTCCCCAAAAATACATTTCCCATAGTAACATACTTATTTCCCATAGTAACATACATTTTTCCCACACAGTAATATACATATTTCCCCATAGTAACATACATATTTCCACACAGTAAATACATATTTCCCCATAGTAACATACATATTTCACAATAACATACATATTTCCTCATAGTAACATACATATTTCCACACAGTAACATACATATTTCCCAAAGTAACATGCTGATTTCCCAAAGTAACATGCAGATTTCCCCAGTAACATACAATTTCCCACAGTAATCATTCAAAGGAGACTGCAGTAAACTTGAAAATAGCTAAACACGTAAACACAAGTATTCATTTTACAAATATAACAGTGACGATAAACAGCAACGTTTCGCCAAAAGGCTTTATCAACAAATAATCAACAAGAATGACGATTCGAGGAACACTAAAGACGATTACATGTGGAAACATAAACTATAAAAAATTGGGAATAAAACGAACAACAAATAAGTGCAACAAAAAACCGAAAGGAAGAAGAACAATAAACAATAGTGGATAAATGAAATATGGGACAAACACCATATAGATAACAAGGCACGAGATAAGACAGTACTAAGAAGCATAGGAATGTAATTGGTCAAGAGGTCGCAAAGTGCCATAGAGTGAAATAAAACGGTTCTCCAGGGCGAATCGACTGCGATCATCGAGGAACATGATCGGATGGCTGTGACCTGGACATCGTAAATCTGAATGGCCAGTATCGTTGAAATGGGTAGCACAGGAGTCGCGAGAGCTTGGCAATATCGCGAAGGCTGAATCGGTCACTGAGTCTCTACCGTTGCAATATAGGACTTTTTGTGTTTGAGGTGATGGCAAGATGATTAGGACTCACACGTGAAACTGTCTTGAATGGTATACGTAGCTTTGGAAAAGGACAGTGCGGGTCTGTATTCATAGCATAGTAACATCTGACGTCCGCACTGATGGAGCCAAGTGACTGGATATTAGGCTTGAGGCGACTGTGTACCAACAAACCTTGAGGCTGTCCGTCTGTAAGCCCAAAGGATAGTGTTGAAGCTGCGTGTCCAGGATCAGACTGAAGAATAGGAGATGATGGAATAAGACCTTTTCACCGAAATGGAGGGTGGAAGTTAAGAGATTTAACCTGTGAATTGGGGGTTCTATGAGTGAGAGAGGGCCTCGAGAATTAGCTGTCACCGATGCACTAGGGAATGAAACATTCTCCGGGTATAAGCGCTGGCGGAAGAAATCCAGCATCTCGTGAGCTTTATCAAGAAAATCACCGTCCTCACTACAGAGGCGACGAAGGCGTAAGAGTTGGGAGAAAGGTAAAGAGTCACGACAGGCCTGGGGATGGGAAGAGGTATACAGAAGAAAGCTATGTGTATCAGTAGGCTTGTAGTATACTGATGTAGTGATAGTGGATAGGCTGATGGTGATAGTGATGTCAAGAAAATTGACACAGGAGGTAGAGATGTGAGAGGTGAACCGAATAGCAGGATTGAAGGCACAGTAACATACAGATTTCCCCACAGTAACATGCAGATTTCCCACAGTAACATACAGATTTCCCCATAGTAACATACATATTTCCACATAGTAAAATACAGATTTCCCCACAGTAACATACAGATTTCCCCACACTAACATACAGATTTCCCCACACTAACATACAGATTTCCTTACAGTAACATACATATTTCCCTCAGTAACATGCAGATTTCCCCAAGTAACATGCAGATTTCCCCACAGTAACATACAGATTTCCCTACGTTAACATACAGATTTCCCCACAGTAACATACAGATTTCCTCATAGTAACATACAGATTTCCACAGTAACATACAGATTTCCCCACAGTAACATGCAGATTTCACCACAGTAACATGCAGATTTCCCACACTAACATACAGATTTCCCACAGTAAGATACAGATTTCCCACACTAACATACAGATTTCCACAGTAACATGCAGATTTCCCCACAGTAACATGCAGATTTCCCCACATTAACATACAGATTTCCCCACAGTAACATACAGATTTCCACACAGTAACATACAGATTTTCCCACAGTAACATGCAGATTTCCGCACAGTAACATGCAGATTTCCCCACAGTAACATGCATATTTTCCCACAGTAACATGCAGATTTCCGCACAGTAACATGCAGATTTCCGCACAGTAATATGCAGATTTCTCCACAGTAACATGCAGATTTCCCACAGTAACATGCAGATTTCCCACACTAACATACAGATTTCCCCACAGTAACATGCAGATTTTCCCACAGTAACATGCAGATTTCCCCACAGTAACATACAGATTTCCCCACAGTAATATGCAGATTTCCCACAGTAACATACAGATTTCCCCACAGTAACATGCAGATTTTCCCACAGTAACATGCAGATTTCCCCACAGTAACATGCAGATTTCCGCACAGTAACATGCAGATTTCCGCACAGTAACATGCATATTTTCCCACAGTAACATGCAGATTTCCCACAGTAACATGCAGATTTCCGCACAGTAACATACAGATTTCCCCACAGTAACATGCAGATTTCCGCACAATAACATGCAGATTTCCCCACAGTAACATACAGATTTCCCCACAGTGACATACAGATTTCCACAGTAACATGCAGATTTCCCCACAGTAACATGCAGATTTCCGCACAGTAACATACAGATTTCCCCACAGTAACATGTAGATTTCACACAGTAACATACAGATTTCCCACAGTAACATACAGATTTCCCCACAGTAACATACAGATTTCCCCACAGTAAGATGAGTATGATTCGTAAAGTCGAATCAGGTATGGTAAGACGCAACTGGGTGGAGGTACTGGTACAGACAATGATCAGAGAAATCACCTTCATTTTTGTTCCTGTGCACGCATGGGTTAGAGGTAATGAACGAGCTGATAGATTGGCTGGCTTGGCTACAATATCAGAGGGAGCTGCCATGGATCGAAATGACATTCTTCACGCATTGAGAGAGTCTTTCCTAACAGAGGAGTTTCAGGGCTGTGAATCCCACTCGCTGACCAGATTGAGATAGATAGGTGTCAATATTGGTGCAGCCTGAAAAGAACGACATACTAAATATGCAAAGAGATTGATTAATCAACATCGAACTGGCGTGTTGGGCCGCTGGACGCTGCTGGATTTGCTGAGGCGGAGATCGGAGCACCTATAGACATGTCCGGAGTGCTATGATGATAGTCCTCATATAACTGATAACTGATAACATGCAGCATTCCTCACAGTAACATACAGTCTTCCCCACAGTAACATATATTACAAGCCTACTGATGCACATAGTTTCTCCTTTATACTTCTTCCCATCCCCAAGCTTGTTGTGATTCTTTACCATTTTCCCAACTCTTGCGCCTTCGTCGCCTCTGTAGCGAGGACGATGATTTTCTTGATAGAGCTCACGAGATGCTTAATCTCTTCCCCAAGCGCCTATACCTGGAGAATGTGCTTGCATCTGCTATGCATCGCGTTCAGCAAATTGCTCGCCAGGAGGCCCTTTCCAACCAGCATAGAACTTCAAACTCTGACAGGGTGAAGCTTATCTTAACTTTCCATCTTCATAGTTCCCTTGTAAAGAAAGTTTTATTCCGTCATCTGTCTATTCTTCAGTCTGATCCTGAGACACGTTCAGTCTTCCAACACTATCCTTTTGTGGCGTACAGACGGGACAGAAGTCTTAAGGATATGTTGGTACACAGTCGCCTCAATCCTAATATCCAGAGTCATTTTGGCACCATCCAGTGTGGCGTCGCGTTGAAATAGGTGTGCTTATGAAATACAGACACGCACTGTGTCCTTTCCAAAAGCCACGTTTGCTATTGAAGACAGTTTCACGTGTGAGTCCCGTAATATCATCTATGCCATCATCTGCAAGCGGTGCAACAAGGCCTATATTGGGGAAACCGGCAAGAGGCTTAGTGACCGATTCGCCTAACATTTGCGCGATATACGCCAATGCTCTGTGACGCATGTAGCCACTCATTTCAATGATACTGGCCATTTAGGAGCTCGTGATGTCCAGGTCACAGTCATCCGATCATGTTCCTCTGATGATCGTAGTCGATTTGCTATGGAGAACCGTTTTATTTCGTTGTATGGTACCTTGCGACCACATGGACTCAACGCATTACATTCCTATGCTTCTAGTACTTTATCCTTGTAATCTATATGGGTATATGTTGCATGTATATAAGTTATATATTCACTTGATTTTTTATTGTTTCTCTTCTTTTCTACTTCTAGTTTTTGTGAGTTTTTTATGTTGCATTCATTTCGTTATTCGTTTTTATTCCCAGATTTTCATTATAAACTTTTGAATGTCTCCGTATGTAGTCGTCCATATGTAACCATCTCTTCGTATCATTACTTTGACTATCTTACTTTACTATCCAATCGTTCAATTTTAAAACTTCCAACTGCTGCTCAAAACTGTTCCAACTATAGTTCAAAACTGTTCCAACTATTGCTCAAAACTGTTCCAACTATTGTTCAAAACTGTTCCAACTATTGTTCAAAACTGTTCCAACTATTGTTCAAAGCTGCTCCAACTATTGTTCAAAACTGTTCCAGCTATTGCTCAAAACTGTTCCGTGAGTTTTTAAATGTGTTTTATTTAACTGTTGCAATGTTCTCAACTCTATCTTGGGAGAGGTCTCCAGCAAATGATAATGTTCTCTGAAGCAAAGATTTTCTTGCTGACAACTTGCTATCAAAGACAAGCAATATTATGACAGATACAGATTCTACTTCTACACAGAACTTGGACAAAATAACTTATTTCGTGTCAGATTTGTTTTAGATTGTAGGATTGTCTGTTTACTGTGTCAATCATGTTAGCTATTGATTTGTTTATTCATAGTATTAATTACATGACGTCACAGATTATGTTAACGCTGAGAGAATATGACATCACAGATTATGTTAACACTGAGAGAATATGACATCACAGACTATGTTAACACTGAGAGAATATCACATCACAGACTGTTAACACTGAGAGAATATGACATCACAGACTATGTTAACAC
>CM036762.1:62532689-62815189 GCA_020796225.1 Arion vulgaris | reverse complement strand
TGCTTTTTTAAACGTCGGAAAATATAAAGAAAATTATATGTAAACAAAATATTGAGACATGAATTCAACCGGTAAAATTCAGGGAAGGAGAAATCGTGGAAGACAGAGGGAGAAGATGTTGAATTGTCTGACATCGTGGTTTGACATAGAAATCGATGGGAGAACTGATTAACTGCACCAAGTAGAGAGAGAGAGAGAGCAGGAGAGAGAGAGAGAGACAGAGGGAGAAGATGTTGAATTGTCTGACATCGTGGTTTGACATAGAAATCGATGGGAGAACTGATTAACTGCACCAAGTAGAGAGAGAGACAGGAGAGAGAGAGAGAGAGACAGAGAGAGAGAGAGAGAGAGACAGAGAGAGAGAGAGTTGTGGTTAGACATGATCGCCTAGGCCGGCATGCATGACACTTTATTGATTGAAACCAAATATTGTTTATTAGTTACTAAACCGATATGAAAACATCTCGGGTAGAGCATGACGTGCTGACTAGTGGTCCTGGTTCAACTGCACAGTGTGTGCACATTCTTCTCCACCGTCACGGCTCTCAGGTCGACCCAGCCTCAATTGTGTACCAGGAGAAGTAAAGACGGCCGGCGTGATGTTGACCACATCAAACATCGTTTGACAAATACAGGTCTAACACTGTATTAATCTGTATATCACGTGGTATAACATGGGTTCATTTTCTTGTATGTTATTTCTTCATGATATAATAACGATTGTCTAATTAAAGAATGATATATTTGAATACAAGTTGAATCACAGATAGCATATCTTTTCTTTTCTCCAATCATGTTTTGTCTTACAACGTCAGCATAAACAACTTTAGTTAGCCTCATGTCTGTCATGACATGGAACTATCCAATCAAATACAAGGAAATGTCTTCCATGGAGAGCAGACATCATTAAGTCTCCAGTCGTCACAGTTCAGCTATCCAATCAAATACTAGGAAATGTCTTCCATGGAGAGCAGACATCATTAAGTCTCCAGTCGTCACAGTTCAGCTATCCAATCAAATACTAGGAAATGTCTTCCATGGAGAGCAGACATCATTAAGTCTCCAGTCGTCACAGTTCAGCTATCCAATCAAATACTAGGAAATGTCTTCCATGGAGAGCAGACATCATTAAGTCTCCAGTCGTCACAGTTCAGCTATCCAATCAAATACTAGGAAATGTCTTCCATGGAGAGCAGACATCATTAAGTCTCCAGTCGTCACAGTTCAGCTTTCCAATCAAATACTAGGAAATGTCTTCCATGGAGAGCAGACATCATTAAGTCTCCAGTCGTCACAGTTCAGCTTTCCAATCAAATACTAGGAAATATATCACATCGAGAGCAGACATCATTAAGTCTCCAGTCGTCACAGTTCAGAGTTCAGAGTTCAGCTATCCAACAATTTGTGTTGGATCCTATCTTTAGAAAACGCCACCTACAAGCCCCTCCATCTATGTTGTTTACAAATACATCTGTCCGTTGTATGTGCTCGTAAAATATACTTCATAAAACAGTCTTGACAATTTTGTCTGCCATAAATAGACTCCCGCAAGCCAGGCATACTTGCTTGTTATTTGTTATTCATATCAACACTTGACCAATAAAGTATTTGAGACCAAGATCCAAGAATGATCTCTTCTGTGTCCCTTAACATCACGAACATCGCGACAAACAATAATCCTAGGATATTTATCCCAGCATCCTGACTAATCCTTATTCTTCTCATCTTTCGCCAATCTTTTCATCCTACCTCTAGATGTTTTCTTTCAAGAAAGTTATCCAGTCTGACACCGCAAACCCAGGCCTGGTGTTATTTATTGCAGTAACATCTTAAGAGATGATATCAGGATGTGCTTGGATAATTTATTGTTGCCGTGACGTAATCACACAATGTTATTGCATGTTACACAAACAGCTGTTGTCACTAGGACGTCTGCCATCTTGTAGCGATTACCGTATCACTGTGGAATAGTCTAGCTGAAATACCGTCTATTTAGTTTAGTCGTCAGATCATCATCACTGCACATCGAACCAATTAGTCCATAAGTGCTCCGATCTCCTCCCCCTCAGTATGTCTCTCAGTTTGTGGCAACTAACGACCCCGGTTCTTTGTTGGTTTACTATTTTTCTTTGGCTACCAATATTGTGCTCTTGTCTAACTACACTACATTTGATTTGGTATTTTTGCAGTTTGGTTAGTGTTGTAGATTCACCACTATTGCTTGAATCATTTACACGTGCCTACACGTCCATGGGAATTTATAATATCTGCCTGGTCAATTGCTCGCCCGCTATTTATAGCAGCCTTAACTGCAAGACTATCGGCGTCTTCATGTCCACTTACATCTGCATGCCATGGCACAAAAATAACACTGAGAAAAATTCCAGCACAGGTGCGCGACGCTCCGTAGCACCGGCGAAGATCCTCCATGAATGGACTTACTATTCACTTGGCATCACTCTCTGCCTCAATGTATATAAATAAGAGGGATGAATACTGTCTCAATGTGGAATACTGCCTCAATGTGGAATACTACCTCAATGTGGAATACTGTCTCACTGTTGAATACTACCTCAATGTGGAATACTACCTCAATGTGGAATACTACCTCAATGTGGAATACTGCCTCAATGTGGAATACTGCCTCAATGTGGAATACTACCTCAATGTGGAATACTGCCTCAATGTGGAATACTACCTCAATGTGGAATACTGCCTCAATGTGGAATACTGTCTCACTGTTGAATACTGTCTCACTGTTGAATACTGTCTCACTGTTGAATACTGTCTCACTGTTGAATACTACCTCAATGTGGAATACTGTCTCACTGTTGAATACTACCTCAATGTGGAATACTGTCTCACTGTTGAATACTACCTCAATGTGGAATACTGTCTCACTGTTGAATACTGTCTCACTGTTGAATACTGTCTCACTGTTGAATACTGTCTCACTGTTGAATACTGTCTCACTGTTGAATACTACCTCAATGTGGAATACTGTCTCACTGTTGAATACTGTCTCACTGTTGAATACTACCTCAATGTGGAATACTGTCTCACTGTTGAATACTGTCTCACTGTTGAATACTACCTCAATGTGGAATACTGTCTCACTGTTGAATACTGTCTCACTGTTGAATACTGTCTCACTATTGAATACTGTCTCACTGTTGAATACTGCCTCACTGTTGAATACTGTCTCAATGTGGAATACTGTCTCACTGTTGAATACTGTCTCACTGTTGAATACTGTCTCACTGTTGAATACTACCTCAATGTTGAATACTGTCTCACTGTTGAATACTGTCTCACTGTTGAATACTGTCTCACTGTTGAATACTGCCTCACTGTTGAATACTACCTCACTGTTGAATACTGTCTCACTGTTGAATACTGTCTCACTGTTGAATACTGTCTCAATGTGGAATACTGTCTCACTGTTGAATACTGCCTCAATGTGGAATACTGTCTCACTGTTGAATACTGTCTCACTGTTGAATACTGCCTCACTGTTGAATACTGTTGAATACTGCCTCACTGTTGAATACTGTCTCACTGTTGAATACTGTCTCACTGTTGAATACTGCCACACTGTTGAATACTGTCTCACTGTTGAATACTGTCCTCAATGTTGAATACTGCCTCAATGTGGAATACTACCTCAATGTGGAATACTGTCTCACTGTTGAATACTACCTCACTGTTGAATACTGTCTCACTGTTGAATACTGTCTCACTGTTGAATACTACCTCACTGTTGAATACTGTCTCACTGTTGAATACTGTCTCACTGTTGAATACTACCTCACTGTTGAATACTGCCTCAATGTGGAATACTGTCTCACTGTTGAATACTGCCTCAATGGGGAATACTGTCTCACTGTTGAATACTGTCTCACTGTTGAATACTGTCTCACTGTTGAATACTGTCTCACTGTTGAATACTGCCTCAATGTTGAATACTACCTCAATGTGGAATACTGTCTCACTGTTGAATACTGTCTCACTGTTGAATACTACCTCACTGTTGAATACTACCTCAATGTGGAATACTGTCTCACTGTTGAATACTGTCTCACTGTTGAATACTGTCTCACTGTTGAATACTACCTCAATGTGGAATACTGTCTCACTGTTGAATACTGTCTCACTGTTGAATACTGTCTCACTGTTGAATACTGTCTCACTGTTGAATACTGTCTCACTGTTGAATACTACCTCAATGTGGAATACTGTCTCACTGTTGAATACTGTCTCACTGTTGAATACTACCTCAATGTGGAATACTGTCTCACTGTTGAATACTGTCTCACTGTTGAATACTACCTCAATGTGGAATACTGTCTCACTGTTGAATACTGTCTCACTGTTGAATACTGTCTCACTGTTGAATACTGTCTCACTGTTGAATACTGCCTCACTGTTGAATACTGTCTCAATGTGGAATACTGTCTCACTGTTGAATACTGTCTCACTGTTGAATACTGTCTCACTGTTGAATACTACCTCAATGTTGAATACTGTCTCACTGTTGAATACTGTCTCACTGTTGAATACTGTCTCACTGTTGAATACTGCCTCACTGTTGAATACTACCTCACTGTTGAATACTGTCTCACTGTTGAATACTGTCTCACTGTTGAATACTGTCTCAATGTGGAATACTGTCTCACTGTTGAATACTGCCTCAATGTGGAATACTGTCTCACTGTTGAATACTGTCTCACTGTTGAATACTGCCTCACTGTTGAATACTGTCTCACTGTTGAATACTGTCTCACTGTTGAATACTGCCTCACTGTTGAATACTGTCTCACTGTTGAATACTGTCCTCAATGTTGAATACTGCCTCAATGTGGAATACTACCTCAATGTGGAATACTGTCTCACTGTTGAATACTACCTCACTGTTGAATACTGCCTCAATGTGGAATACTGTCTCACTGTTGAATACTGCCTCAATGTGGAATACTGTCTCACTGTTGAATACTGTCTCACTGTTGAATACTGCCTCACTGTTGAATACTGTCTCACTGTTGAATACTGTCTCACTGTTGAATACTGCCTCACTGTTGAATACTGTCTCACTGTTGAATACTGTCCTCAATGTTGAATACTGCCTCAATGTGGAATACTACCTCAATGTGGAATACTGTCTCACTGTTGAATACTACCTCACTGTTGAATACTGTCTCACTGTTGAATACTGTCTCACTGTTGAATACTACCTCACTGTTGAATACTGTCTCACTGTTGAATACTGTCTCACTGTTGAATACTACCTCACTGTTGAATACTGCCTCAATGTGGAATACTGTCTCACTGTTGAATACTGCCTCAATGGGGAATACTGTCTCACTGTTGAATACTGTCTCACTGTTGAATACTACCTCAATGTGGAATACTGTCTCACTGTTGAATACTGTCTCACTGTTGAATACTACCTCACTGTTGAATACTACCTCAATGTGGAATACTGTCTCACTGTTGAATACTGTCTCACTGTTGAATACTGTCTCACTGTTGAATACTACCTCAATGTGGAATACTGTCTCACTGTTGAATACTGTCTCACTGTTGAATTCTGTCTCACTGTTGAATACTGTCTCACTGTTGAATACTGTCTCACTGTTGAATACTACCTCAATGTGGAATACTGTCTCACTGTTGAATACTGTCTCACTGTTGAATACTACCTCAATGTGGAATACTGTCTCACTGTTGAATACTGTCTCACTGTTGAATACTACCTCAATGTGGAATACTGTCTCACTGTTGAATACTGTCTCACTGTTGAATACTGTCTCACTGTTGAATACTGACTCACTGTTGAATACTGCCTCACTGTTGAATACTGTCTCAATGTGGAATACTGTCTCACTGTTGAATACTGTCTCACTGTTGAATACTGTCTCACTGTTGAATACTACCTCAATGTTGAATACTGTCTCACTGTTGAATACTGTCTCACTGTTGAATACTGTCTCACTGTTGAATACTGCCTCACTGTTGAATACTACCTCACTGTTGAATACTGTCTCACTGTTGAATACTGTCTCACTGTTGAATACTGTCTCAATGTGGAATACTGTCTCACTGTTGAATACTGCCTCAATGTGGAATACTGTCTCACTGTTGAATACTGTCTCACTGTTGAATACTGCCTCACTGTTGAATACTGTCTCACTGTTGAATACTGTCTCACTGTTGAATACTGCCTCACTGTTGAATACTGTCTCACTGTTGAATACTGTCCTCAATGTTGAATACTGCCTCAATGTGGAATACTACCTCAATGTGGAATACTGTCTCACTGTTGAATACTACCTCACTGTTGAATACTGTCTCACTGTTGAATACTGTCTCACTGTTGAATACTACCTCACTGTTGAATACTGTCTCACTGTTGAATACTGTCTCACTGTTGAATACTACCTCACTGTTGAATACTGCCTCAATGTGGAATACTGTCTCACTGTTGAATACTACCTCACTGTTGAATACTGTCTCACTGTTGAATACTGTCTCACTGTTGAATACTGTCTCACTGTTGAATACTGCCTCAATGTGGAATACTGTTTCACTGTTGAATACTACCTCAATGTGGAATACTGCCTCAATGTGGAATACTGTCTCACTGTTGAATACTACCTCAATGAGGAATACTGTCTCACTGTTGAATACTGTCTCACTGTTGAATACTGTCTCACTGTTGAATACTGCCTCACTGTTGAATACTGTCTCAATGTGGAATACTGTCTCAATGTGGAATACTGTCTAACGGGACCTACGTTTTATCAGCCATCTCCCATAGGACTAGGAACTCGATCTCACCTACACTGAGATCAGGGATCTCTGGAAAAATATCCCAATGACTCCACGAGGGTGCGAACCAGGAATCTTTTAAACCAGAGGCAAACACCTAACCTCTACGCCACAGAGAGTGGGTTGTATTGTAAGGTGTTGTTTTGGTAAAGTGGGTTGTATTGTAAAGTGTGTCTGTAAAGTGGGTTGTAATGTAAGGTGTTGTTTTGGTAAAGTGGGTTGTAATGTAAGGTGTTGTTTTGGTAAAGTGGGTTGTATTGTAAAGTGTGTTGGTAAAGTGGGTTGTATTGTAAAGTGTTGTGTTGGTAAAGTGGGTTGTATTCGAAGGTGTTGCACTTAACACAGTTTCATGTTCTCTAACCAGGTTTAATATAAGATTATATCTAGATACCCTATTCTCAGTTCAACTAAACCTTAGAATTAATAGTATAGTGACGCCACTCCTACAATCCTTGTTAACAATATCTGCAATGCACGCCATTAAGTGTAACCTTACCGTTTCAAAAGATAAAAAAAAACGAAAGAGAAAGGTAAAAAAAATGAGCCATTTCAACAGGTTGTATTAAAAGTGTCTTAAAGAGGAATTGTCTCAACTTAACCTGAACAATAGGAACAAGGCACGCCCGTGACGTTTCATTTGCTGTTATTTATTTCTTGGCCTGCACATAAAAGGCGGCTTCAATTTACTTGTCTGTAAGGGACAGAAGTGAAAGGTAGTTGAACGTAAATCAAACAGCTGTTTTTTGTGTGTCTTCTTCCGAATGTAACGTCCTCTCTTAAGACGGTGATGTCACCGGGTTATATAGATGGGACCTGGCTAGTTCTTGCCTACTGGGCGTTTCTGAAGGCAGAGACACTGTTAAGTATCAAAGTACACTGCACACTTGTAAATCGGAAATTCTAACTCCAATATTGGATTGAATGTGGCTCACTTTAACGACATTTTACTGCCATCTCCCAGTGCACATTGGGTACATATCAAGTTTCACATCGACATAAAACTTGCACAGGAATGCTTACTGGCAGTTGTTCTCTTTTTTTCTGTTTGTCCTTGACATGGCGTTTAAAACTTGAAATAGAGAACTCTAGCATATTTGACTTAAGGAACCATGAACAATATCTAGAAAATGTGATCAGTTTTGCTGTTACGTACATTATACATTCTTCAGCGACAAGTTTGACTTATTTCTCGAAGCAAGAAGTTGTATTTTCAGCTTCAGCGCACAGTTCATATTCATCTGATATACAACATCATCATTATACATGTGTACGACAACATCATCATTATATCTGTGTGTGCAACATCATCATTGTATCTGTGTGTGCAACAACATCATCATTGTATCTGTGTGTGCAACAACATCATCATTGTATCTGTGTGTGCAACAACATCATCATTGTATCTGTGTGTGCAACAACATCATCATTGTATCTGTGTGTACAACATCATCATTGTATCTGTGTGTGCAACAATATCATCATTGTATCTGTGTGTACAACAACATCATCATTGTATCTGTGTGTACAACATCATCATTGTATCTGTGTGTAAACAATCATCATTGTATCTGTGTGTAAACACATCATTGTATCTGTGTGTACAACAATATCATCATTGTATCTGTGTGTACAACAACATCATCATTGTATCTTGTGTACAAAATCATGTATCTGTGTACAAACATCATCATTGTATCTGTGTGTAGAACATCATCATTGTATCTCTGTGTACAACAACATCATCATTGTATCTCTGTGTAGAACATCATCATTGTATCTGTGTGTACAACAACATCATTGTATCTGTGTGTACAACAACATCATTGTATCTGTGTGTACAACAACATCATTATATCTGTGTGTACAACAACATCATTGTATCTGTGTGTACAACAACATCATCATTGTATCTGTGTGTACAACAACATCATTGTATCTGTGTGTACAACAACATCATTATATCTGTGTGTACAACAACATCATTGTATCTGTGTGTACAACAACATCATCATTGTATCTCTGTGTACAACAACATCATCATTGTATCTGTGTAGAACATCATCATTGTATCTGTGTGTACACCAACATCATCATTGTATCTGTGTGTACAACAACATCATCATTGTATCTGTGTGTACAACAACATCATCATTGTATCTCTGTGTACAACAACATCATCATTGTATCTGTGTGTACAACAACATCATCATTGTTTCTGTGTGTACAACAACATCATCATTGTTTCTGTGTGTACAACATACATGTCCAATGTCCGTCACAAGAAAGTAATCAGGAATGAATATATTTAAATCTTAGCTGGGACGTCAACAAAATGTGTCACACAAAACGATATAGACGGTTTCTTATCTGGAACTATTTGGTCTCGCTAGGTTACAACTTTGTCGTAGCGTGCTCATGCTTCTTGGCTCAGATCACTTACAAGTTTCAAGAAGTGGTTGAGAAGTTTGAGTCAATCAGACATGAAAACGAATGGTACCAGCGAGAAATCGTCAGTTTGGAAGATAAACCAAACAGGCGTACAATGTCGAACATCGAGTCTGACTAGAGGTTGTATGTAACAAACAGGCGTACAATGTCGAACATCCGATGTGCTGGACTAGAGGTTGTATGTGTCAAACATGCGTACAATAAGCTGACGATATCTGGCGAGTATCACATACACATATCGCCACAAGATTGGTAAACAAGAGGTAGATACAGCGAACACAAACATAAACAACATATATGTAGTGTCCATGTTCATTTAACATTCTTGGCTTATACTTGTCTACAAGATATACTAGTTAGCCATCACACACTCGACGTCTACAAGATGTGCTAGTTAGCCATCACAGACTCGACGTCTACAAGATGTCTAGTTAGCATCACGACTCGACGTCAAAGATGTGCATACATCACAGACTCGACTCACAAGATGCTATTAGCATCACACACTGACCTCAAGATGCTAGTTAGCATCACAGACTCGACCATCCCATATAACAGCCGCCGAAGATGACGACATCATCCTCAGATGTGTGCTGATGCGCCTCTCTGGCGTGAGCGGAGGTGACTAGAGTCAAATTCTCGAACACAATCACACAATCAACCATATTGATAACTCGTGTTATATCGCCTCTTACGACATTCATTCATTGGCTACTTTGTCCCAGGAGACAATAGGTTTTGTGTGATGTAATCTGTCCTGAGCTGAATCACAACGTCTCGTGTGACTGTAATGGCATATTCAGGAGTGGCCATCTTTTCCACAGTTCCTGCAGACGAAACTGGAGCTGATACATAGGATGTTCTCTCTGCCCTCGGCGTTCTATTTTACCTCAATATGTGATGGTTCTTCTTTTATTTTTGAGCCACCCCTCACTTTCGCTCGCCATGATTGCTTGTCTGTGGCCAGCCGCTCGCCATGATTGCTGTCTGTGGCCAGTTGCCATGATTGCTGTGGCCAGCCGCTCGCCATGATTGCCTGTCTGTGGCCAGCCGCTCGCAATGATGTCCTCTTACGAAATAGAGGGCATATTAATGTATTACTTTTTCTTTCTCTCCTTCTGAGCACCAGTAATACTTGGGCGTTAAGAAAACTTCATTGATTAATAACAACGAAGAAATAGAAGAATAATACTACAAATATGTTGTTACAATTAATATGAGAAACAGATCCATATGGACAAGCACATAAATATGAGAAACATATGGACAGGGGAAGAAAGCACATAAATATGAGAAACATATGGACAGGCCAAGACAGCACATAAATATGAGAAACATAGCCATATGGACAAGCACATAAATAACATAATATGTCTGTGAATATAAAGAGGAAATTGTTACAGCAGACCAAATTATGATGGTGAAATCGATACTTGTAATTGAATAACTCTAGAAATAAATGAACGATACTGAACTGTAACAAATATGATATATTGTTCATATCGTTGTGTAGAAATGTCCAACAAGTGTAATCGTCATAAATTCTGAGTTTATGTGTCATGTTCTATTGAAATACCACCTTCCAGTTTTCTATTGGAGATCGATAATAATATCTGAGACTAGAAGCTGGTAGATCGATAGTTCTCTGCTCGAAGCTTGCTTTCGTTTCTAATTACGACCTGGCTTACTACTAAACCGGACAGGTGAGACAAACAAAACATATTCTTGTTTCTGGAAGAAAATTATTAAATAAAACCAGGCTAGATTTGATGTTATAATTTTATACAATCAATTTTATTGAGTAGATGTAGAAATGAGTTTCTCTCTCTCTCTCCCTCTCTCTGTCTCTCTCTCTCTCTCCCTCTCTCTCTGTCTCGCGATCGTGAATGAGGTTCTATTGTGTTTATTTGTTTGATGATACATATAACTATCTGTGTTTTATGGAATGTAATTATTATAATAAAATAGGAATTTGATGTTATATATTTATATTATTATATGTATATTGTATTGATTATATGTTGGATATTGTATGTGTATTGTATGTTGATATTGTATGTTTATTATATGTTGGATTATTGTTGTTGTTGATGATGTATGTTTGATGTGAATTTTATGGTATTGTATTTGTAGTTATTTTGTATTGTTGATATTATTATATATTTGTATTTTGTGTATTGTATGTTGGATATTGTATGTGTATTGTATGTTGGATAGTGTATGTTTATTATATGTTGGATATTGTATGTGTATTATATGTTGTGATGATGTATTGTATTTGATATGTATGGTATTGTATGTTGTATTGTATGTTTGATAGTTGATATGTATGGTATTATATGTTGGATGATGTATGTGTATTGTATGTTGGATATTGTATGTGTATTGTATGTTGGATATTGTATGTGTATTATATGTTGGATGATGTATGTGTATTGTATATTGATTGATGTATATATGTGTATTGTATGTTGAATGATGTATATATGTGTATTGTATATTGATTGATGTATATCTGTGTATTGTATGTTGAATGATGTATATATGTGTACTGTATGTTGAATGATGTATATGTGTGTATTGTATGTTGAATGATGTATATATGTGTAGTGTATGTGAAAAACAAAAGTGGATCATGTTCATAATCAGAGTTGTATTACATTGTATTAGAATTAAATTGGAAATCTGTCAAACAGAAAAATGTTCAAACAATATTATCGCTTACGACTGTCTACTTAGCACATGATGATGCTGGTAGTATGTTTTGGAAGTATTTATAGATCTAATAGTTGAAGAAAGAAAGTAAGTATTTTGGGAATGCTAAAACGAACTTCATTGAGAGAGAGAGAGAGAGAGAGAGAGAGAGAGAGAGAGAGAGACAAGATATCGACAGTTTCTAAAGGCAAAGAAGTGACTTCCTTGAGAGATACAGAGAGAGACAGAGAGAGACAGAGGGAGACAGAGAGAGACAGAGAGAGAGACAGAGAGACAGAGACAGAGAGAGACAGAGAGAGACAGAGAGACAGAGAGAGACAGAGAGAGACAAAGAAGTGACTTCATTGCACCGGGTATCCTCATAGTGCTCCGTCCCTGACGGTAGAAATGAAACGCCATCTGTTGAGAGTTTTGCACGAAGGTTGAACTCCGTAGCTTCAGTAACATCAATAAGAATAAGAATCCATGAAAAAATGAACTCGGTCCCGATTCAAACCCACAGTCATCAGAATGATCTGCAAACGTTTGAACTACTTCACCATACAGACCACCAAACGTTTGAATTACTTCACCATACAGACCACCAAACGTTTGAATTACTTCACCATACAGACCACCAAACGTTTGAATTACTTCACCAGACAGACCACCAAACGTTTGAACTACTTCGCCATACAGACCACCAAACGTTTGAACTACTTCACCAGACAGACCACCAAACGTTTGAATTACTTCACCAGACAGACCACCAAACGTTTGAACTACTTCACCAGACAGACCACCAAACGTTTGAATTACTTCACCAGACAGACCACCAAACGTTTGAACTACTTCGCCAGACAGACCACTAAACGTTTGAACTACTTCGCCAGACAGACCACTAAACGTTTGAACTACTTCGCCAGACAGACCACTAAAAGATAAGAAATATTGGACTCAATAGAAGAGATTGAAAAACACGTGCCCCTAACGGCGTATTACACTCTACATCTCTAGGCATGACTAAAATGTTTCTTTACTTTACTCATATGCATATATAAGAGAGAGAGAGAGAGAGAGATGGAGAGAGAGAGAGAGATGGAGAGAGATGGAGAGAGAGAGAAATGGAGAGAGAGATGGAGAGATAGAGATGGAGAGAGAGATGAAGAGAGAGAAATGGAGAGAGAGATGGAGATAGAGAGAGTGAGAGTGAGAGCTTGAGGGAGATAGAGAGAGTGAGAGTTTGAGAGAGTGATATGTATATAAATCGGTAAGTAAATAGAAGAATAAAGACAACATCTGTATCATATCTTGATGCCTGTGCAGTATCATTACTTGGATAGTCTCACACAGCTGTTACCGTTAAGTGTCAGGTAGCTACTACCATCCCCTCCTGGATGAGAGACACTCTAATATCGATTTCACGCTCTGGCTACATTTGCTGTTCATATCATCGTGTATTATTTGTTCTTTACGTTTACCATAATTATTGTTTCTACGTTCGTCTCAATATATATCTATATATACATATGTCTGTCTGTCTGTCCTTGTTGATGTATGATAGTCTGACTATGTGAAAGATAAGACAATACATTCCAGTAGTGTTTAGTTCTGTTTTGATTAGCATAATAGCCGTCCATCGCAGGCGATGATGACAACAATCTCAGAAGTGTGCTGTTGCACCTCTCTGGTGTGTGGAGGTGACTGTAGAGTCCAATCCTAGAATAGAATCCCCGACCACAGGTGGGGCATACATGATCAAGGTTAGACATGTGCGTGTTGTGTGCTCTGTCTTTTCGCGCTGCTCGTTTTCTCTGTGACTCAACAATACGATGATTCTCAGCTATTCGGGTTCCCTTTTGTTGTTACAGCGCCACATTTGGCGATCTTGCGCAACGGATTCCCAGCACGTATTGTCTATATCGAAGCATTTCAGAGACACTTTAAGAGTGTCTTTAAAGCGTTTTTTTCTGTCCATCAGCTAAACGTCTGCCCCCTTCAAGCTCGCCATACATCAACTGTTTTGGGATGCGTTTATCAGGCATTCGAGCAACGTGACAGACCCATCTCAGTTGGGCCTTCTGCAACAGGGTGTTGACGCTTGGGATCTTTGCTCTTGTGAGGACTTCGCTGTCTGGAATTTTGTCCTGCCAGTTTATTTTTAGTATTCTGCGTAGACAGCTTGTGTGGAAATGGTTTAATTTTCTTGCGTGTCTGCTATACACTGTACATGTCTCGCTTGCGTACAGCAGCGTGGTTAGCACTATGGCCTGGTAAACTTTCAGCTTTGTGTTTACGCTTATCCCCTTCCGTCCCACACAGTGACACGTAACCTTCCGAACGCAGCACTGGCTTTGGATATCCTATTGTTGACTCAGAATCTATGTTTGCCGATCTGGATAGGAGGCTGCCAAGATAAGCAAAGTTGTCAGTTGACTCGAGACACTGGTGTTTAATGTTGATGACTGGATCGTAATACTGTCTCTAGCGGCGGGCTAGAACAGGACCTCTGTTTTTGGTGTTAATGGTGAGGCCAAACTTATCACAGGCCATTGAGAACTTGTCCATGTAAGTCTGCATTTCTTCCCAGAGTTGGTAGCGAGGGCACAGTCATCAGCAAACAACAGGTTTGAGATAGTTGATTCTTTTACCTTGGTGGAGGATTTTAACCTCCGAAGATTGAATAGGTTACCGTCTGTCCTGTATCTAATCTTTACCCCATGTTCGTCGCCTTCCCAAAAGACATCCGGGAGCATGGCAGCAAACATCATGCTGAAGAGTGTTGGGGCCAGTACACAGCCCTGTTTGACGCCGTTGGTGACATGGAAGGCTTCCGACAGCTCTCCTTCGTCAAGTACACGTGCCATCATGCCCTCGTGAAACTGTTGGACGATCTTGAGGCATCCAAATTTCACTGAGCATCCAAATTTTTCCATGATCTTCCATAGACCCTCTCTGTTGACTGTGTCGAAAGCCTTCGTCAGATCGACAAAGACCATATAAAGGTTACGGTGCTGCTCTTGACATTTTTCCTGTAACTTGCGAGCAGCAAATATCATGTCTGCTGTTCCACGACCTGCTCTGAAGCCACATTGGGTCTCAAGGAGTAAGTCCTGTTCCAGGTGTTCAATTAAGCAATTGAGGAGGACTTGGCCAGTATCTTGCCTGCAATTGACAGGAGGAGATCCCTTGTGGTTATTGCAGGCCTGGCGGTTTTCCTTTGCTATTGTACAGGTGGACAATAGTGGCATCCTTTAGTTCCTGTGGCATACGTTCGTTGCACCAAATGGATGTAAATAACTCTGTCAATTTTAGCATCAGCATGTGCCTTCTTTGTTTGTAGACTTCAGTTGGTATCGAGTCCGCACCTGATGCCTTCCCACTGGACATCTGGCTTGTTGCCTTCTTGACCTCTTCTAAGGTAGGTGGAATATCAAGCTTGGCATTGATTGGACCTGGGGCATGCGCTCTATGGCTTCATAACATATAGTGGATGGATGGTTGAGGACAGAACTGAAGTGTTCTGCCCAGCGGTTTAGTATCTGAGGCTTGTCAATTAATAGCCTTGCTCCATCTGCATCGAGTATGGGGGTGGGGTGAGAATGTTGAGGGCAGATTAGTATAAGTACTAAGAGTATGTATAGATTAGTGTGTGTACCAAGAACGTGTACATTTCTATTAGCAGCGTGAGAAATATGTACAGTTAACAAGGAAGTGGGAAAGCATATAAGTGCTTTTGAATGTACATGCCCACAGAAGAAACATGCATATATCATAGACAGAGAGAGAGAGAAGAAACATGCATATATCATAGACAGAGAGAGAGAAGAGACATGCATATATCATAGACAGAGAGAGAAAGAGAGAGAGAAAGAGAGAGAGACATGTATATATCATAGACAGAGAGAGAGAGAGAAAAAGAGAGAGAGACATGTAAATATCATAGACAGAGAGAGAGAGAGAGAGACATGTATATATCATAGACAGAGAGAGAGAGAGAGAGAGAGAGGAGAGAGAGACATGCATATATCATAGACAGAGAGAGAAGAGAGAGAGAGAGAGAGAGAGAAACAATAGATCTCAGGTGCCTAAAGAAGAAGAACTGACATCATTCGCTGAACTTCCATATGCAGCGTAGCCTCACTGCAGGAATGGTTCACTACCTGCCAAGAGTATTGTACAAAGCACGAACTCATTAGCTCCGGCAACATTCCTAAGTACTTCAAGAAAATAATATACCGCTGAGACATTAATGAGTTTACAATCCTTCTTCTTCTTCGACGACGAACTTTCCAGATCAACACACTTTTGTGATTTGTATGTGATTTGAGCCTACGAGCGATTTTAGGTTGTGCCAGTTGTGTACAAGTAGGCCATCACATCCGATTTCTGCGACGCTTTTACTACCGTAGCTTCCTATGCCCTCCCTACATTAGTCGCCTCCTACGACATGCCTTGTAGTGAGCTGTTACTATTCTTGTTCCCCTTGAGCCCTGTAACACACACAAACCTCAACAGACGACATACACTCACACACTGCAATCTGACATCCACATACACACTGCAATCTGATATCCACTCACACACTGCAATCTGACATCCACTCACACACTGCAATCTGTCATTTGGACCTTCAAAGCATCGACTAGGAGAGTCAGTTACAGTAGCGGTTACAGAAACAGATACGTCACACGATACACAGATACATACACAGATACATACACAGATACATACACAGATGCATACACAGATACATACACAGATACATACACGATACATCACAGATACATACAGATACACAGATACGTAAACAAGATACATACACAGATATATATATATATAAAATATATATCACACATCTTTGATTCTGCCTAAATGATAATTAATAGGCTATTAATTCTACACTGACCATATGACATTCTGCATACCCAATGGGTGCTGAGGCCTACACAGATCACATCGAATGGCATTTGGGCGTAATATACATTTGACTAGTTGACTGAACAAATTGATTTAACCTGTCACATATCAGGTCAAGTCAAGTCAAGTCACAGTTCTAATCCTGCATCTTTAATTCCAAATATATTCTACTTTTTCTTCATTGTTCATTGTTCATTTGAGAATCATCTCATCGTAACATGTCCATAATTGCTCTGATCTCCTCCCAAGCATGTATTTCAGTGTGTTGACCATAGATTCCAACTGTTTGGGCCCACCGCCCGCTTTGCACAACATAAACTTTGTAACGCCCCCTTGAAACAGTTTGCCAACGCCCACTCTCTCTCTCTAATATATATACAGGGTGTTCAAGATAATGCAGCCCGTGAATGGAGCTAATCTGGATATATTATGGAAATGGAAGGTTCAGTATATGACGTAAGTATAGGTCAAGGTGTGTGACGGTGTGTAATTGTAGTGCGGGAAGGGGCGATGAACAAATGTGACGTAGGACGACTAGTCAGAACCGGTTTAAATAGTAATAAACACAACTCAATTTGTACTGGCAACTGTTCAGATTGTCAAGGGCTGCAATTATCTTGAACACCCTGTTTATATTCACATGCTCTATTTTCACTTTGACATAGATAATTGGTATATATTTCTGTCATACATGGTCAATTTCAAATGATTATATACATTCCTTCTTCTTCAACCTTCGCCCTAGGAAGCATAGATCCAGTAACAAGGCCTTCAAGCCCGACCTATCCAAGGCCATTCTTTCCAGATCTCTCCACTCTCTCCCCATTTTCTTGCATTCCGTCTCCAACTCCTATCTCTAGGTGTCCTGAGTCTTCTCTACCTCTATTGCCCTGGGGTTCCATCTGTGATGATGTTAGAGGTTTCTCAGGTGTGTCCTATCCATCGCACCGTCTGTCCTTATCTCTTGTTCCACCTGCGTGTCCTGCCCTATCCTACAGTTCTCTGTTTGTGGTCTTGTCATACCATCTCAAATGGAGTATCCTGCGTAGGCATCTATTAATGAATGTCTGCAACTTTTTGGTGCTCACCTTAGTTGTTCTCCATGTCTCTGCTCCATACAGAAGGACAGACTTGACATTTGAGTTAAATATCATTATCTTAGTTTTATTCTGATCATTCTTGAACTCCAATATCTTCAGAATGGCAAATGCTGATCTTGCCTTTGTATTCAACATCTTCATCTGAGCCACCTGAATGTTGACGACACTTCCAGATATGTAAAATGTGTCCACTCTTTAGTGGTGATCCTCTCAATAAGTCTTCTTCCAACCCCCATGCTTCTGAACTCACATCGCCACTACCCTCTTGGAAGGTTCCAGCTCACTGGGGACGTACAGCCACTTTGCGAACCCGTGGTTTAGATCTAACAACTCCTGTTCTGATGTATCTACTGGTTTTTCTCGTCATCTGGCCGCAACATATCGGCATACAACTTGGCAACCGAGATAGAGAATACCTTTATCTTCTTGTTGTATCTTCAGAGCGTAGTTTCTCTGAGATCGTTGATGATGTCGTTTCTGTTCATATAAGACCCATTCTCAATCAGTTGCATTGTCACCAGTGTGTCTGTTCTCATTGCCTCACGTGTCTGCTCTCTCCATGCATCCACAGTTGTTCTGTTTCCATTGCCCACCAGTGTCTGCTTTCATTGCCCACCAGTGTCTGCTTCTCCATTGCAACCAGGTGTCTGCTCTCTCATTGCCCACCAGTGTGTCTGCTTCTCATTGCCCACAGTGTGTATCTCTCTCATTGCCTACAGTGTGTTCTGCTTCTCATTGCCCTTCACCTAGCATGACCGGGACAAAAATGATGGAGTGTCTGGATTCTGAATTTTGTATTATTTGCATTACTGACTTCAACATTTTCCTTTTCTCTCTTCAACTGCATGCCATATCTACCACTTGTTAGCCACTCTTGTATTTGTATATCATCTGAGTCTCAAGATCGACTTATCGTATGCCAGTTAACGCTTCTAAAGCAGGTCAGTACATTCGATTCTGCAATTCTTTTTATTTACTAGAAGAGCTTCCTAGGTTTACATCAGTCGCCTCTTACGACATGCCTTGTAGGTGGCAGTGGTAAATATTCTTTGCTTCCATTGCGGGACCCTTCATCATCACGGGTCGAACACATCCATACAACATGGAACAAACATACCATTTAACACTCATACAACATACAACCACATCGATACATTACTACAACTTCACATCGATACAACACACATCGATACAACGCTACAACTAACATCGATACAACATACAACATTAAATCGATCTTAACACATCGATCACATACACATCGATACAACATACAACTTAAACATCGATACATACACAATCGATCAATTACATACACATCTATAACATACAACTAACATCAATGTGTATGTGACTATAAACACAGGAGCACCATACATATGCTAGTAACTAATACAGAACATGCAGCATTTAAACATGTATGCAATGATGTAAAACTATAGAACGAAAACCTTACCTTGAAACAAAGTATGAAAAACAAAAGAAACTGGAAGTGTAAGAAACAGATGATATCTAACCGAAGATCAAATAAATAAGACGGTAAATGAACATTTTATCCAGAATAAAATAGAGGATAAAACAGATAAATTGTTGAAAGAAGTCAGAAAAACAAGTCGGAAGATGAGAAGTCAGATAAGGAAAACTTGAAGAAAAGACAGAAAATAAACGAGAAGACTCGGTAAGAAAAAACCGAATGCAGGCTTGACTTTCCAATTTAGCACAAATCCCTAGTGTTTTCTAATTGGAGGCTTCATGAACGGGCCCCGTCTCAGCACATCGTATTGAATAGCAGAACTGTTTCCTGTGGCTACGCCTGGTATTCCAAGCACGTCATGAAGCCTGAGAACGTGGACAGGGAGGAGGGCGATTTATCGACCCATTTTGCCTAGTCACCAAACGGCACAAGCATAAATGTGACAATATCTGACTGCAGTCTTTCTAGAATGTTCCATCTCACAGCCTGGGGGTGCTAGATTAGTTTATAGATTTGTGTCATGGATTGAGATGTTGATGTCCAATATAGATGTGTGCATGGATTGAGATGTTGATGTCGCAAATAGATGTGTGCATGAATTGAGTTGTTGGATGTCGCAATATAGATGTGTGTGCATGGATTGAGATGTTCGATCTCGCAATATAGATGTGTGTCATGAATTGAGTTGTTGGATGTCGCAAATAGATGCTTATGCTTTATAGATGCCATGCTTGTGCATGATTGAGATGTTGAATCGAGCCTACGATGATTGTACATTGTGACAGGTTATGCGCCTACAAGTAGGCCAGCACATCCGATTTCTCGATGATTTTTAGTTACAGGTAGCTTCCTAAGGCTCCACCTCACGCCCTACGACATGTTTCTAGGTGTCAGTGTTACTATTCATTGCTACCCCTGTGAGCCCCGACAAAATACTGACGGTCTGTTTGTCTATATTGTTAGGTTACTCTGATATCATTATTTACCAATCAATGCTCATTTATTGCATCAACATATTTCATAGCAAGTCAAAAAAAGTCTTTCTTGATCGCCAGGCACAATGTCAAGTTTTCAGCTTCCTGGTTCCGTCAACTAACGTCAGATCTTCATTAGTAATACTAATCATGGCAAAGATAATGATTTCTTAATCAGAAGGAATTGTGCGACCGTGATTAGACAAGTTAAAACTTTCTCCTACACAAAGAATTCAAACATGTGCAGAGAGAAATTTCTGTAATGTTTCATATAAAAACTAAACGACCTAGCAAATTTTCTTCACTTTGTGAGACAAAATTGTCTTCAAAATAATGTTCAGTTTGGATATTCTTTCAATATAACGATATGATAAAGTGCGTGACAAATATGTGATTTTTCTTCTTGAAGTTCTTCTAGTCCGGAAGATAGAAAACGTGTTCTACTTTTATCAATTAATCAGGCGTGCAAAGTGTACATGTCTCTACCTTTTTGTGAGATTTTCTCTCCGTTCTGTAAGCTTCTGTTTGATATGAACAATTTGAAATTAGTTATGATATTTTAAATCTCACTAGTAATACGTCTCCGGAAATTAGTGCATTTTCTCCGTGTTACACGACATACATGTCCGGTAGAAAGTCATCAGTGAAACTCTCGCTTAAGGAAGGTGAAAGTCACAGACACGATGTCATAAAACGAAGGTCAATATGCCAGGTGCCAGATAACGAGAGTTTGAAATTGAAAATTAATTGAAAATAGATTAGTCAACGGACCCTTTGGTGTATTCGGTTCTGACAATGAGAAATGGTCTGTGTCTTCTTGATACATTGAGCTGTGTTGGCGGGACCTGTGTACTCCTTGCAGGTCCAGCCAAGTCGTATGAAACGAGACATAGCACATATCTTTGAAAAGTTAGATTGATTGATTGATTGATTGATTGATTGATTGGACCATCATCATTGCACTTCGATGCGTAATCATGTGTGCTCCTATCTTATCTTTTTTTACACATGAAGATCTCAGCTGCAGTGCATGAACTCCGTAGCATCAGCGAAGATACCCTATGTAATTTTGAAGATGAAGATATTTTTGTAGGAATTTTATTTGTAATCTTTTCTAATGAATTTTGCCCGGGCAGCAGATTTCCAGCCTGCTCTTCTCGATTTTGAACTTCCAATGGCTCTTTTACGTGCTCAAATTGAACACCAAACCTACGTTTTATCGTCCGTCTCCGATAGAAGTAGGAACTCGATCTCATATATACTGAGATCAGGGATCTCTAGACAAGTATAAAGATGGCTCCACGAGGGAGCGAACCTGGTACTTTTGGCACGAGAGAAGAGCAGGTAACCTCTAGGACACACAGAGATCTCGCTATCAATAGAACACGCATTGAAGTAGTCACTACGAAACTGTAGATTTAATTATAAAATATATTGCTGAGTCTAGGTGGCACTACAAGAACATGGACTCTACAGACATAGACCTGAGGTCTAAATGGCACTACAAGAACATGGACTCTACAGACATAGACATGAGGTCTAGATGGCACTACAGAACATGGACTAAGACTAGCTGTCAAAGGACACGTGATCTAGACATAGACATGAGGTCTAGATGGCACTACAAGAACATGGACTCTACAGTCATAGACATGAGGTCTAGAAGGCTGTAGACATGACGAGCGCTGTCAAAGACGTTTCTGTAACCTCGTCATAGACATGAGTCAGATGGCTGTAGACATGACTAGCGCTGTGAAAGACAACCGTTCTGTAACCACGTCATAGACAGAGATGTAGACATGACAAGCGCTGTGAAAGACAACCGTTCTGTAACCACGTCATAGACAGAGAAGTGTACAGGATCATGACGAGCGCTGAGAAGACGTTTCTGTAACCACGTCAGACAGGGTCTAGATGGTAGACATGACGAGCGCTGTGAAAGACAACCGTTCTGTAACCACGTCATAGACAGAGATGTAGACATGACAAGCGCTGTGAAAGAGGCCCGACAGAACGTTACTGACAACCAAATGCAGGTGGCCTGATATGTTGTCACATAACGCAAGCAGAGAAAGTGATACAGGTTCAAGTCGTGATCGCTGAGAAGCCTATTCATAACAACGGAGCAGGAGAAAATGGAAGAAATAGCTGTGTCCCGTGAAACCGAGAAATCGTTTCAAAACTTTCTCAATGTCTTTTTCCGTTCTCTTTTATTTCTCATTTAATATTTTTTTTTCCACGCACGGGGTGCTTGAATAGATCCGGCAGCCGCTCGTGCGGTTTTGGAGTATCCCGATCTCGACTTTGTCATTACCAGCTGACGAGAAGAGAAGAAAGCAATTTTGAATGATATATAGGCCAACCCAGGCCGAATGTCCACAATGGTCCATTCTACCGTCGCTACGGATCGGAGTCGAGTCAACAGCAGTCTGGAGAAAAGCTATCCAAGGCGGGGACGGTGATGACAACAAAGCGGGACGGCTGAGCGGAGTAACGAGCGTTGTTTCTTTTGTCCAGCGACTTCTGACAACTCGATTCAACGGCTCACGCCCATTCCAAGAAGAATCTAACTGCCATCTTGTCAACCTTGTCCAAAACTGATACTCTCGTCTCAACAGCATATCAATTAGTGTGTATACTATCCTATACCAGTGATATAACCGAATCAAGTCTCCTTCTTAGATTGAACGGGCGCGCTTAGACTTAAAGAAGTTTTACTTTTCTATTAGAAAAAGACAAATACACAAACAAACAAATAACTGAATGTTTGACATGAAGAAATAAACTGTGTTGTCATTAGCTAATGTAGATGATGTTATATTTTCTGACTTCTAGAAATGTCCAGTACAAATGCGTTTATAAACGACAAGTCTACGACAATTATTATTGTCCCTAATCATCTGTTATGTATGTGTGTACCAAGTCAAGTTAGATATTTCTCTCTCTCTAATCATTGACTCTTCATCTTGGTAAACATCATTCATAGTCTTGGTATTGTTCCTTTCAATAAATATTGTCCAGTAGTCAAGCCACCAAGCGAATCTTCAACACTCTACCTACCTACCTACCTCTCTACCTACCTACCTACCTACCTACCTACCTACCTATCTACCTACCTACCTGCCTCCCACACTACCTACTCCTACCTACCTCTACCTACCTACTCTACACTACCTACCTCTACCTACCTTTACCTATTTAATTACGTTTGTCCGTCCGTTTACCTTGTTTGTATTTTGAAATATTTTACTTAAACATAGGCTAAATTATTCACTGTGAAAATCTTGTAAAATAGTCATCCTCTTGCTGTCTTTATATAACTGAATATACTATTACATTTTGCTGTGCTTTATATAACTGAATATACTATTACATTTTGCTGTGCTTTATATAACTGAATATACTATTACATTTTGCTGTACTTTATATAACTGAATATACTATTACATTTTGCTGTGCTTTATATAACTGAATATACTATTACATTTTGCTGTCCTTTCTATAACTGAATATACTATTACATTTTGCTGTCCTTTATATAACTGAATATACTATTACATTTTGCTGTACTTTATATAACTGAATATACTATTACATTTTGCTGTGCTTTATATAACTGAATATACTATTACATTTTGCTGTGCTTTATATAACTGAATATACTATTACATTTTGCTGTGCTTTATATAACTGAATATACTATTACATTTTGCTGTCCTTTATATAAATGAATACACTATTACATTTTGTGACTTTATATAACTGAATATACTATTACATTTTGCTGTGCTTTATATAACTGAATATACTATTACATTGCTGTCTTATATAACTGAATATACTATTACATTTTGCTGTCCTTTATATAACTGAATATACTATTACATTTTGCTGTACTTTATATAACTGAATATACTATTACATTTTGCTGTGCTTTATATAACTGAATATACTATTACATTTGTGTCCTTTATATAACTGAATATACTATTACATTTTGCTGTCCTTTATATAACTGAATATACTATTACATTTTGCTGTGCTTTATATAATGAATATACTATTACATTTGCTGTATTTTAAACTGAATATACTATTACATTTTGCTGTACTTTATATAACTGAATATACTATTACATTTTGCTGTCCTTTATATAACTGAATATACTATTACATTTTGCTGTAGCTTTATATAAATAATATACTATTACATTTGCTGTGCTTATAACTGAATATACTATTACATTTTTGTATGCTTATATAACTGAATATACTATTACATTTGCTTTCTTTATATAATGAATATACTATTACATTTTGCTGTGCTTTATATAAATGAATATACTATTACATTTTGCTGTACTTTATATAACTGAATATACTATTACATTTTGCTGACTTTATATAACTGAATATACTATTACATTTTGCGTCTTTAATAACTGAATATACTATTACATTGCTGTGCTTATATAACTGAATATACTATTACATTTTGCTGTGCTTTATATAACTGAATATACTATTACATTTTGCTGTGCTTTATATAACTGAATATACTATTACATTTTGCTGTGCTTTATATAACTGAATATACTATTACATTTGCTTTTGCTTATATAACTGAATATACTATTACATTTTGCTGTGCTATATAACTGAATATATATTACATTTGCTGTGCTTTATATAACTGAATATACTATTACATTGCTGTGCTTTATATAATGAATATACTATTACATTGCTGTACTTTATATAACTGAATATACTATTACATTTGCTTGCTTTATATAACTGAATATACTATTACATTTTGCTCTGCTTTATATAACTGAATATACTATTACATTTTGCTGTGCTTTATATAACTGAATATACTATTACATTTTGCTGTGCTTTATATAACTGAATATACTATTACATTTTGCTGTACTTTATATAACTGACTATACTATTACATTTTGCTGTACTTTATATAACTGAATATACTATTACATTTTGCTGTGCTTTATATAACTGAATATACTATTACATTTTGCTGTGCTTTATATAACTGAATATACTATTACATTTTGCTGTGCTTTATATAACTGAATATACTATTACATTTTGCTGTGCTTTATATAACTGAATATACTATTACATTTTGCTCTGCTTTATATAACTGAATATACTATTACATTTTGCTCTGCTTTATATAACTGAATATACTATTACATTTTGCTGTCCTTTATTCATCATCTACTGCACATATCTCGCTCTCTTCCATGCCTGCCTCTTCTTACATTTCTGGTTTTTCCTGATCTCCTCTACTCAGTGCGTGAAACACTCATACAGCCAACTCTTTGGGTTTATTCCTCACGTCACCACCCACTCCATCCTCCTTTGTGACAATGCACAACAATAGAAAAGAGTATCTAGCAGTAAATCTTCCAGCCCCCATTCACACCTGAGGAGACAGTCCACAGTGTATTCACACCAAATCCAGTGGGACGGATGACTTTTTTCAAAAATCCAAACACTAGAAAACTTTCTCTTTTTCTGGCAGATCGTTTGAATAGCGTTAATGTCTTCACAGTGCCAGGCTTGTTTGCACGTTCACCTTTTACCACCCGTTCCCATTCTAGGCCGCTTCACACGTGCTTGGTTGTACTGGGAGCCTTGAGTCTACCTGTGTGGCCTTTGGATAGTTTTATCATACTTTAATTGGAAAGACTGCTAGGACAAGACCCGGTTCTCACAATGACCAGAATTCTGATTTACAATGTCATGATTTCAAAAGAACATTCCAAAAATAACAACTATTTCATGTATGCTCACATGGGATTAATTATATAACAACTATTTCATGTATTCTCACTCACATGGGATTTATTATATAACAACTATTTCATGTATGCTCACTCACATGGGATTTATTATATAACAACTATTTCATGTATGCTCACTCACATGGGATTTATTATATAACAACTATTTCATGTATGCTCACATGGGATTTATTATATAACAACTATTTCATGTATGCTCACTCACATGGGATTTATTATATAACAACTATTTCATGTATGCTCACTCACATGAGATTTATTATATAACAACTATTTCATGTATGCTCACATGGGATTAATTACCATCTCTGCATTGGAAGAATAATTGCTTTATATTTTCTGCAAAGTTGATATTTGTTACAGCCTGGCTACAAAGTTGATATTTGTTACAGCCTGGCTACAAAGTTGATATTTGTTACAGCCTGGCTACAAAGTTGATACTTGTTACAGCCTGGCTACAAAGTTAATATTTGTTACATCCTAGCTACAAAGTTGATATTTGTTACAGCCTGGCTACAAAGTTGATATTTGTTACAGTCTGGCTACAAAGTTGATATTTATTACAGCCTGGCTACAAAGTTGATATTTGTTACAGCCTGGTTACAAAGTTGATATTTGTTACAGCCTGGCTACAAAGTTGATATTTTTACAGCTGGCTACAAAGTTGATATTTGTTACAGCCTGGCTAAGTTGATATTTGTTCAGCTGGCTACAAAGTTGATATTTGTTACAGCCTGGCTACAAAGTTGATATTTGTTACAGCCTGGCTACAAAGTTGATATTTGTTACAGCCTGGCTACAAAGTTGATACTTGTTACAGCCTGGCTACAAAGTTAATATTTGTTACATCCTAGCTACAAAGTTGATATTTGTTACAGCCTGGCTACAAAGTTGATATTTGTTACAGTCTGGCTACAAAGTTGATATTTATTACAGCCTGGCTACAAAGTTGATATTTGTTACAGCCTGGTTACAAAGTTGATATTTGTTACAGCCTGGCTACAAAGTTGATATTTGTTACAGTCTGGTTACAAAGTTGATATTTATTACAGCCTAGCTACAAAGTTGATATTTGTTACAGCCTAGCTACAAAGTTGATATTTGTTACAGCCTGGCTACAAAGTTGATATTTGTTACAGCCTGGTTACAAAGTTGATATTTGTTACAGCCTGGCTACAAAGTTGATATTTGTTACAGCCTAGCTACAAAGTTGATATTTGTTACAGCCTGGCTACAAAGTTGATATTTGTTACCACCTGGCTACAAAGTTGATATTTGTTACAGCCTGGTTACAAAGTTGATATTTATTACAGCCTGGCTACAAAGTTGATATTTGTTACAGCCTGGCTACAAAGTTGATATTTGTTACAGCCTGGCTACAAAGTTGATATTTGTTACAGCCTGGCAGTTGTTTTAGTTAGCCTCTTTATATTTATTTCCCTGATAATTGTTCATTTCTCTTGCACATTTTGTTCAACATTTCCTGAAATAGGATGAATATGAATTGGATTTGATAAATGAAGCAACAATTTTAAAATATTAATTCAAAATAATTGCAAGGTCTTCTAATTGACATCAGGATCATCGTTGATGTTTTGAGTTCATGATTTTTGTGATCAGAGAACACATGGTTACTCACCGAAGTGCAGTGATGATAATTCTATCAAACAATTAACTGGGTATATACTAAATATATCTTTCTTATTCACTATTTCTATGATCGTCCATAAGTACATTTTCTTTGATTTTTTAAAATAAAAACACTTGTAAAATCTGGAGAAGTATCTTAGCCTACAAGCACATGAAATAGAACTATAAACAAACATGGGATAGTTCTCAAATAGAACCATAAACAAACATGAGATAGTTCTCGGCATCAGGATAAATGGGGCAATTGATAAGGATTAGATGACTTATTTGTTGTAATATATACAACTATTAGATTCTCTGGTAGCGCGATAGACTGCAGTGTTGCAGTTTGTGTCATCAAGTGGAGGTGACATCAGATCTTGGTTAGCGTCGAATTACTGACTGCAACGTTGCAGTTTGTGTCATCAAGTGGAGGTGACATCAGATCTTGGTTAGCGTCGAATTACTGACCACGATGACGTATACATTCGTGGAATTTTTCCCGACCGCGACGGCTCTCAGGTCGACCCAGCCTCAACTGGGTACCAGACATGCTCTGCGAAAGTAAAGGCGGCCGGCGTGATGCTGACCACATCACCCATCGTGTGCCGACGGTCAAAAATACAGGCCTAACACTGTATTGGCCTATATACCACGAGGTATGAAAGGGTTCCTTTACTTTACTTTTTATGACGTATACATTGTTGACGTCACAGACACACATATACATTTGTAGAATACCAACAATAATTGCTGTTGATTGTTCAAAGTTCTGTAGCAACGTCTCATAATGATGATGATGATAATGAACAACGATAATTTTCAGGTAGAGAATTTTGATTACTATTGTTGTTATTACTATCTTGATTGTTATTTATCTATGTATATTATCTTTGTGTACAGTTTGATACAGAAGGTTTTCACAAGAGAGTTATTTATCTATCTATACACTTTGTGTACAGTTTGATACAGAAAGCTTCCACAAGAGGTTTCCAATGTTGTGGCTGTTCTACCAGGCTTCTATTCAATTGTTTCCCACATCAGGTCACAATCTGTCAACTATCTTTACACATTTCTTCTCGGTATTCTTTTCACGTCCAGTCCTGTTTTGCCATCTTGTATTAATATGGTGTTATGTCTGTATTTTTCATTGACCGTCGGCACACGATGGGTGATGTGGTCCCTATCACGTCGGCCACCTTTACTTCCCAGGGTTTTCCTGGTACCCAATTTAGGCTGGATCGACCTGAGAACCGTTACCATCTGAACAAATGTCACGTCCACTGTGGAATTGAACCCGAACCACTAGCATAAGAAGCTAGTTCACTAACAACTACACTCATCTAAGAAGTTAGTTCACTAACAACTACATCATCTAAAAGTTAGTTCACTAACAACTACACTCCTCTAAGAGTTAGTTCACTAACAACTACACTCTCTAAAGTTAGTTCACTAACAACTACACTCCTCTAAGAAGTTAGTTCACTAACAACTACACTCCTCTAAGAAGTTAGTTCACTAACAACTACACCCTACTAAGAAGTAGTTCACTAACAACTACACTCTCTAGAAGTTAGTTCACTAACAACTACACTCATCTAAGAAGTTAGTTCACTACAACTACACTCATCTAAAAGTTGTCACTAACAACTTCCACCTCAAATAGTTCACTAACAACTACACTCATCTAAGAAGTTAGTTCACTAACAACTACACTCATCTAAGAAGTTAGTTCACTAACAATCACTCATCTAAGCAAGTAGTTCACTAACAACTACACTCCCTCAAGAAGTTAGTTCACTAACAACTACACTCCTCTAAGAAGTTAGTTCACTAACAACTACACTCCCTAAGAAGTAGTTCACTAACAACTTACACTCCTTTACAACTAGTTCACTAACAACTACACTCTCTAAGAAGTTAGTTCACTAACAAGTTCACTAACAGTTACTAGTCCTCAAGTCACTAACAAGTTCACTAACAACTACACTCATCAAAGAAGTTAGTTCACTAACAACTATACTCATCTAAGAAGTTAGTTCACTAACAAGTTCACTAACAAGTTCACTAACAAGTTCACTAACAAATTCACTAACAAGTTCACTAACAACTATACTATCTAAGATTAGTTCACTAACAAGTTCACTAACAAATTCACTAACAAGTTCACTAACAACTATACTCATCTAAGAAGTTAGTTCACTAACAAGTTCACTAACAAATTCACTAACAAATTCACTAACATATATACTCATACATTAGGCACATAACCAATAATCATTTTAATATATATTTCTTTCTCTTAGAACTTATGTTAAAACAGTTTAAATAATTTCTAACATGTCCCAGGTTTAGACTTGTCTATGTCTAACTTCATTCAAATATTCAGACATAAAATGGAAAGTAAAATTGTCAGACATAAAATGGAAAGTAAAATTGATGACAATTAGAGAAATATCACTAATAACAATGACATATAAGTTTGTAACTAGATGTTACATGTTGACTCATATATAAGTTTGTTACTAGATGTTACATGTTGACTCATATATAAGTTTGTTACTAGATGTTACATGTTGACTCATATATAAGTTTGTTACTAGATGTTACATGTTGACTCATATATAAGTTTGTAACTAGATGTTACATGTTGACTCATATATAAGTTTGTTACTAGATGTTACATGTTGACTCATATATAAGTTTGTTACTAGATGTTACATGTTGACTCATATATAAGTTTGTTACTAGATGTTACATGTTGACTCATATATAAGTTTGTTACTAGATGTTACATGTTGACTCATATATAAGTTTGTTACTAGATGTTACATGTTGACTCATATATAAGTTTGTTACTAGATGTTACATGTGACTCATATAAAGTTTGTTACTAGATGTTACATGTTGACTCATATATAAGTTTGTAACTAGATGTTACATGTTGACTCATATATAAGTTTGTTACTAGATGTTACATGTTGACTCATATATAAGTTTGTTACTAGATGTTACATGTTGACTCATATATAAGTTTGTTACTAGATGTTACATGTTGACTCATATAAGTTTGTTACTAGATGTTACATGTTGACTATATATGTTTGTAACTAGATGTTACATGTTGACTCATATATAAGTTTGTTACTAGATGTTACATGTTGACTCATATATAAGTTTGTTACTAGATGTTACATGTTGACTCATATATAAGTTTGTTACTAGATGTTACATGTTGACTCATATATAAGTTTGTAACTAGATGTTACATGTTGACTCATATATAAGTTTGTAACTAGATGTTACATGTTGACTCATATATAAGTTTGTTACTAGATGTTACATGTTGACTCATATATAAGTTTGTAACTAGATGTTACATGTTGACTCATATATAAGTTTGTTACTAGATGTTACATGTTGACTCATATATAAGTTTGTTACTAGATGTTACATGTTGACTCATATATAAGTTTGTTACTAGATGTTACATGTTGACTCATATATAAGTTTGTTACTAGATGTTACATGTTGACTCCAAACTCTATTTATGTTCTATCGACAAAATAATAGAGCGTTTAATATGACTAACAATCATGTAATTATTAATCCCAGTCAAATATGTAACTATCAATCTCTGTAAACATGAATTATTAATCCCAGTCAAATATGTAACTACTAATCCCAGTCAAATATGTAATTATTAATCCCAGTCAAATATGTAACTACTAATCCCAGTCAAATATGTAATTATTAATCTCTGTGAAACATGTAACTATTAATCCCAGTCAAATATGTAACTATTAATCTCTGTGAAACATGTAACTATTAATCCCAGTCAAATATGTAACTATTAATCTCTGTGAAACATGTAATTATTAATCCCAACCAACTCAGTAATTAATTAAAAGTTGACAGTCAGATCACTGACATCTAGTATCACAATATGATGATATATCGTTGACTTGTTAAAGCTGAGCCATGTAGAATATGTAATACAATACTTGAAACGCCCTGTCTACTTTCACCCTCCCAAAAACGATACAGAAATGTTGGTAACCTAAAGCTGACTGCTACTGATATTATCAGAATCTTTAACATGATAATCACTCAACAAGCTTACTAGGACCATCATCATTGCACTTCGGTGAGTAACCATGTGTGTTTCTATCTCTTTCTTACACAGGAGAATCTCAGCTGCAGTGCACGGATTCCGTAGCATCGGCGAGTGTAGTTTTGCAGATGGTGAAGATATTTTTGTAAGAATTTTATTTTTAATCTTTTCTAATGAATTTTAATCGGTCAGCGGCTTTCCAGCCTGTTCTTCTCGATTTTGAACTACCAATGGTTCTTTTACGTGCTCAAATTGAACATGGGTCCTTCGTTTTATCGTCCGTCTCCGATAGGACTAGGAACTGGATCTCACCTACACTAAAATCAGGAATCTCTGGAAAAGTATATAGATAGCTCCACGAGGGAGCGAACGTGGAACGTCTTGCACGAAAGACGAGCATTGAACCGATACGCCACAGAGACTCAACAAGAAAGGCGATCAAGTGTAGAGAAAATTAACGGACAATTTGACATGAAAAGACAACACCTTTAATCAAAATGTCTATACATCGCTCGAAGTAGCTGGATATTAATATCTTGATAGTTCTTACAAACAAAATATTGTGGGAATGAAATCTGTGAACATGTCAAATGTAAATAAGACATTGTTTTAGCGTGTGCGTTGACATAACACCACACGCACTAACGCACACGAGCACACACGCACACAGACACCAGGGCGAACATACAAATCAAGAGAATTTGTTGCCAGCAATTTGTTTGTGGTACCGCAGAGACAGAGAATTAAAACATCCTATAGCAGGCAGACGTCACGATCGAAGAGTGGACCCAGACAAACTAGGCCTCTTTACCAGACCCAGAAGCTTGTTACTTCTTGAAGAGTAACGAAGTTACAGAACAGTTCTCTCCGATCTAACCAGCACTAATTAATAATTTCGCCACTCGCAGACTCCAATTTGGCGAAAAATTCTATTACCTCTGTTCTATTGTCAGTTCGCCGCTTGATCTCTTTGGGGTTGCTCGACACGAAGGATGGAGAGCATTGCGAGGGTCCCTAGAGTTTCCAGTTAGTTAGTACTGCAGGATGTTCAGATACAACAACCATTTTATTGAAAGTCACTGGGAGATGGAGAGATGTAGGGCGGGGGTGTAGTTGTATGTGTGTGTCTATAGATTAATGAAGAATGTGTGACTGTTTGTTCGGGTTTCTATGTGTGACTGTTTGTCGGGTTTCATGTGACTGTTTGTTGAGGTTCTATGTGGAGAGAAAGAGAGAGAGAGAGAGAGAAAGAGAGAGAGAGAGAAAGAGAGAGAGAGAGAAGAGAGAGAGAGAGAAAGAGAGAGAGAGAAGAGAGAGAGAAGAGAAAGAGAGAGAGAGAGAGAAAGAGAGAGAGAGAGAGAAAAAGAGAGAAGAAATGAAGGACAAAACGTCAAAAATTGATGAACAGTTAATCGTCATCTGTCGTTTGGACAAGAACTTGGCACTGATGTCGTTCAGACAAGAACTTGCACTGATGTCGTTCGACAGAACTTGGCACTGATGTCGTTCAGACAGAACTGCATGATGTCGTTCAGACAGAACTGCACTGATGTCGTTCAGACAGAACTGACTGATGTCGTTCAGACAGAACTGACTGATGTCGTTCAGACAGAACTGGCACTGATGTCGTTCGGACAAGAACTTGGCACTGATGTCGTTCTATTAGTCTTCAGAGACAATGAAAATTGTCCACCCATAGGGAAAGGGAGGGGGTGGAATTTGGACGAATTCTCTACCTTCTTTTGGCACGTTTAATATCAGCGAGCTGCCTTAGTCTGAAGATGCAAGTTTTCATAGAAGTGGCAAGTGACTATTTCCATCTGAACGTAACCTCCCTCTTCCAACTTTAGCGTACGTAAGCTCAGCGGACTTGAGTGTCGTCTGCAGAAGTAGGGGTCATAGTATATTTCGTTTTGCCCTTTCTAGCTACCGTTTCTTATCCCTTATATTATCTACAAACTCTGCTCATAGTGTCATTCAACGCTCATAGTGTCATTCAACGCTCATAGTGTCATTCAACGCTCATAGTGTCATTCAACGCACATAGTGTCATACAACGCTAATAGTGTCATTCAACGCCATAGTGTCATTCAATGCACATAGTGTCATTCAACGATCATAGTGTCATTCAACGATCATAGTGTCATTCAACGATCATAGTGTCATTCAACGACAATATACTATATTGTACTGCTCTCGTGATGTTTGCCTCTATCAATTCTTTAGCCGTTAATTTTGCGTATTCACACTATCTATTTATGCTGTCTGTTTATTGGGCTGCATTGTTCCAGTTTTCTTCATCATCACTCAGTTTCTTGTTCATATCTTCTTGTCAACAGAATAACGCCGTTGTCATCGTTACTTTTGATACGTATGAGGACAACTAACAGGTTACTTGTTTAAGACAAGTCACGTTTAAGACAAGTATTTTAAACTGTGTATAAGACAAGTAGACGTCCGTTTAAGACAAGTCACGTGTATAAGACAAGTACGGTAACGTTTAAGACAGACAGTCACACGTTTAAGACAAGTCACGTGTATAAGACAAGTGCGACATCGTTTAAGACAAGTCACGTGTATAAGACAAGTCACGTGTATAAGACAAGTTAACATCGTTTAAGACAAGTCACGTGTATAAGACAAGTCACTGTATTAAGACAAGTCACGTGTATAAGACAAGTCCGTGTATAGCAAGTCACGTTATAAGACAAGTCACTGATAAGACAAGTCACGTGTATAAGACAAGTCACGTGTATAAGACAAGTTACTCGTTTAAGACAAGTCACGTGTATAAGACAAGTCACGTGTATAAGACAAGTACGTTAAGACAAGTCACGTGTATAAGACAAGTCACGTGTATAAGACAAGTCTCGTGTATAAGACAAGTCACGTGTATAAGACAAGTCACGTGTATAAGACAAGTCACGTGTATAAGACATGTCACGTGTATAAGACAAGTCACGTGTATAAGACAAGTCACGTGTATAAGACAAGTCACGTGTATAAGACAAGTCACGTGTATAAGACAAGTCACGTGTATAAGACAAGTCACGTGTATAAGACAAGTCACGTGTATAAGACAAGTCACGTGTATAAGACAAGTCACATGTATAAGACAAGTCACTCATGTTATGTGTAGTGTCAATATCCGAATGCACTCATTTGCAGTAAAGTGATTAAATGAGCATTCTGTACAGCACCACACACACACACAGACACACCCACACACACACAACACACACACACACAGACACACCCACACACAACATACACCACACACACAACACACAACACACACATACACACACATACACAGACACACCCACACACAACACACACATACACACACACACACACACACAACACAGACAACACACACAACACACACACACACACATACACACAGACACACCCACACACAACACAGACAACACACACATACACACACACGCACACACATACACCACACACACACACACACACACACACACACACACACACCCACAAAGTTGTACAATGATAACAGAAAATTGATATTAATGATGAGAGAATGATCATTCATGTTGATGACATAGTTTGATAAGACATAGTTTGATAAGACATAGTTTGATAAGACATAGTTTGATAAGACATAGTTTGATAAGACATAGTTTGATAAGACTTCGGTATGCTGATGCGACTCACAAGAGGAGCAAACAATAATAACACTGTGACCTACCTACACGCCATGTCGTAAACGGCGACTGAAGTAGCAAGTAAGTAAAAAGCGTGGCACAAATCGATGTGCTGGCCTACTTGTAGGCGCATAACTGGTACTCAGTACAATATCTCTTAGGCTTGGATCACATACAGATCACAAAGAGTGGTTTAATAAATGGTCGGTATGAAGCGTTCCAAGAAGACAAAGGTCGATAACAGACAGTTGATAATAATGTTGAGAGTTATATTATAACGAGTTATATTATAACGAGTAATATTATAAGTAACAAAATAATTCATATTAATGTTGAGATAACTAACATTAAAATGTGATACGATGCCAACAGTCAGTCAGTATCTATAACGAATAAGTCACTTAACACAGTAGTTGCATATTGTTTCAAGAATGGCACGCGGTCACAGGTGGTTGGGTGATGGTGACACCTGGCCGAGACATTGAAACAAAGTCGGTTTAGATCGACTATAAGTGGTTTCTACTTGGAAATATAATTTGTATAAATTATGCAGTATAGATGATACTGTAATATTTGGTTCAGTATATCACTTATTCAGTCGTTAGTTTCTTGCTTGAGTTGTTGAATATGTTTCACACAAGTGTTGTATGATACAGTTGACACTGTTCCTCATCTTCTCTGCTTTGTTCTGTCCTGATAATGTTCTCTATGTTGTTTACATTATTTCTGGGGAAGTATCGTGTTTGGGGTGTGTACTGTGTGCGGGGGTGTTATGTGTGTAGGTGAGTGCGTGTGTGTTCTGTGTGAATGTGTTGTGTTTGAGTGTGTTCTCTGTGGATAGGTTCTATGTGAATGTGGCTCTCTCTTCTCTTCAACCATTACGTTCAAATCATCAGTTACAACCTGAATCCATCGTCTTCGTGATTTGTCCTCTTATCCTCTTTTCCCGGATGTCTCCTTCCAGAATATCTAAATCCTCTTGGTGTCCGATTGACACATAAGTCTTCCACAAGAGACTTCCACTGTTGCCGTTCTGCTGCCTTTCTACCAACTGTCTCACACGTCAGGCCATACTCCTTCAACTCTCTCTCCACCGTTCTTCTCCATGTTTCCTTTGGACGTTCAGGCCTTCTCTTCCCATCTGCTGTCCCTCTGAGAGCTGTCCTAGCCAATGCCCCCACTGGCATACGACATACATGTCCAAACCATCTCCATCTTCGTCTCTTAATGATGGTCTCCAAGGATGCACAGTCTGTTCGTTTCAAAAGCTCCTCATTTGCTATGGTAAAGCTCCTCATTTGTTATGGTAAAGCTTCTCATTTGTTATGGTAAAGCTATCATTTGTTATAGTAAAGCTCCTCATTTGTTATAGTAAAGCTCCTCATTTGTTATGGTAAAGCTCCTCATTTGCTATGGTAAAGCTCCTCATTTGTTATGGTATTTGCCCAGAAAATGTGCAGGATTCTTCTTAAACATTTATTTCTTCCATAATGATCTTTTCCAATCTGTCCTGTCTTATTATATGTCGTACATGTCTTATTTGTAGCATCAACTAGTATTTTTTTATTTTGAGTTCTTTCTGGTTGATCTATTTGTTCTTTTCTCTGTCCATGATATATGGAGCACTCTTCTGTAACACTTATATTCAAAAGCACATATTTGTTTTTCTACTGCCTTATTAAATGTCCATGCTTCACACCGTTATATTGCCACTAAGAATATACATGCTCTTGGTATTGTGATCTTTGTGTTACTCACGTTATTCTATTCAATATTTTGTTATATGCATGACTGACTCAATATTTTGTTATATGCATGACTGACTCAATATTTTGTTATATGCATGACTGACTCAATATTTTGTTATATGCATGACTGACTCAATATTTTGTTATATTCATGACTGACTCAATATTTTGTTATATGCATGACTGACTCAATATTTTGTTATATGCATGACTGACTCAATATTTTGTTATATGCATGACTGACTCAATATTTTGTTATATTCATGACTGACTCAATATTTTGTTAAATGCATGACTGACTCAATATTTTGTTATATGCATGACTGACTCAATATTTTGTTATATGCATGACTGACTCAATATTTTGTTACATTCATGACTGACTCAATATTTTGTTATATGCATGACTGACTCAATATTTTGTTATATTCATGACTGACTCAATATTTTGTTATATGCATGACTGACTCAGTATTTTGTTATATGCATGACTGACTCAATATTTTGTTATATTCATGACTGACTCAATATTTTGTTATATTCATGACTGACTCAATATTTTGTTATATGCATGACTGACTCAATATTTTGTTATATTCATGACTGACTCAATATTTTGTTATATTCATGACTAACTCAATATTTTGTTATATGCATGACTAACTCAATATTTTGTTATATGCATGACTAACTCAATATTTTGTTATATGCATGACGGACTCAATATTTGCCAGAGTCAGAACAGTCTACATCAAGCTTTAACATTAGCAGAACAGTCTACAAGTCTACATCAAGTTTTAATAGAAGCAGAACTGTCTACATCAAGTTTTAACAGAGTCAGAACAGTCTACATATCTTTGTACTTCAAACAGACACACTGACATACAAACTAACAAACACACTAGCAGACCATGTCTATGAAACAATGTAGCATTCTGGTTATCATTTTATAACTTGAGCTAATTAATATATATACATACTTTATTTCTTTACAGACTGTTCAGATAGAGAAAGAAAGACAGACAGAGAGAGACAGAGAGAGAGAAATAGAGAGAGAGAGTAAGAAAGAGAGAGAGAAGAGAAAGAAGAGAGAGACAGAGAGAGAGAGTAAGAAAGAAAGAGAGAGAGTAAGAAAGAGAGAGCGAGAGAGAGAGAGAGAGAGAGAGAAGAGTTAATTAATACAGACAGACTTATTTCTCACAGACTGTTCAGATAGAGAAAAAAGAAAGAAACAGAGAGAGAGAGAAGAGAGAGAAGAAAGAGAGAGAAAGAAAGAGAGAGAAACATACAAAAACAACTAGTGCAGAAAAACTAAATGGATATGATAACAGTATAACAGATTAATTGAATGAAATAAAGAAGATGAAGCTTAGCTTAGACTACAACTATTTCAAAGATTACTCTACTACTGCCTTGAAGTTAGATTGGGGACAATCAAAGACTAGCGGGCACCCGTACACAAAACTGGATGGTCGGCAAACCAAGTAGTCCAAAAAAAGACTGGTAACCTGGGCAAATGACGCTCAACAGCCCGGGAGGGAAGATTGTCTAAGGGTAGCTACCCTAAAATAAAATAGTAACCTGCTGCCTTGCAGGTCGGCTGGGGACAGTCAAAGGCTGACGGAGAGCGAAACCAGTCAACGCTGGATAAAACCGGACACATCGCCGAAGGATAAGCACCAGAGTGGCGCTAAAGATGTAACGAAACACATCCATGCTAAGGCTGCATGAATCAGATTTCCACATGAATGAGATTTATGGGGAAATCTGGTACATCAGTCTAAGTGTGATCGAGAGAGAGAGAGAGATTACTGTACAGAACTAATATAATTACAATAAATAAAGTAGATGTGTTTGTGTGTGTGTGTGAGAGAGAGAGAGAGAGATTACTGTATAAATAATGTAGATGTGATGGAGACAAAGAGAGAGAGAGAGAGAGAAAAGAGAGAGATGTGATGGAGACAAAGAGAGAGAGAGAGAGAGATGTGATGGAAACAAAGAGAGAGAGAGAGAGAATGGAGACAAAGAGAGAGAGATTACTGTACAGAACTAATATAATTACAATAAATAAAGTAGATGTGTTTGTGTGTGTGTGTGTGTGTGTGAGAGAGATTGAGAGATTACTGTATAAATAATGTAGATGTGATGGAGACAAGAGAGAGAGAGATGGATGGAAACAAAGAGAGAGAGAGAGAGAGAGATGAGAGAAAGAGAGAGAGAGAGAGGATGTAGATATAAATACAAAAAAAAGAGATGTGTTGTGTGTGGAGAGAGATGTGATGGAGACAAGAGAGAGAGAAGAGAGAGATGTGATGGAACAAAGAGAGAGAGAGAGAGAATGATGAGACAAGAGAGAGAATGTGATGGAGACAAAGAGAGAGAGAGAGAGAGATGTGATGGAGACAAAGAGAGAGAGAGAGATGTGATGGAGACAAAGAGAGAGAGAGAGGATGTGATAGGGAAGACAAGAGAGAGAGAGAGATGAGGAGACAAGAGAGAGAGAGATGTGATGGAGACAAGAGAGAGAGAGAGAGAGAGAGTGATGAGACAAAGAGGAGAGAGAGAGAGAGATGATGGAGACAAAAGAGAGAGAGATGTGATGGAAGAGAAAGAGAGAGATGTGATGGAAACAAAGAGAGAGAGAGAGATGTGATGGAGACAAAGAGAGAGATGAGACAAAGAGAGAGAGAGAGAGAGTGTGATGGAAACAAAGAGAGAGAGAGAGAGATAAGGGATGAGAGACAAAGAGAGAGAGAGAGATGTGAGATGAGAGACAAGAGAGAGAGAGAGAGAAGAGAGAGAGAGTGATAGAGAGAAGGAAGAGAGAGAGAGAGAGAGAGATGTGATGGAGACAGAAAGAGAGAGAGAGAGATGGAACAGAGAGAGAGAGAGATGTGATGGAGACAAAGAGAGAGAGAGAGAGAGAGATGTGATGAGAAAGAGAGAGAGAGAGAGAGAGTGAGAGAGAAAGAGAATGTGATGGAACAAGAGAGAGAGAGAGAGAGATGTGATGGAACAAAGAGAGAGAGAGAGAGAGAGAGATGATGGAGACAAAGAGAGAGAGGAGAGTGATGGAAACAAAGGAAAAGTTTTGAGAGATATTTAAAGAAAACCACTTTCATTTCAAATTTTGTTTATCGGGGGTGGGGTGGCTGGGATGAGGCTGATTTGTGGTTTATGTTAGCTGAAATCGCTATAGACAGTCTCAGACTACAATCTTTTCCATAGAAACTCACTTCATTTGCTGGAAGGAGCCACCAAAGACAAGCATGGATGTCTGTACCTGTATTTGTCTTCGTCTAGCTAACCCGTTTATCAAAACTGATGAAATCAAGCCAGATATTTCTTCTTCTTCTTCTTCTGGTCGGATGTAAACATAATAATAATAAAACTGATGCAAGATTTATTCTTAATCTTAGCTATTGAGTGAACTTGCTAGATGAATTGTATCCCCCCTTTCTTCTCTTCATCTGACTCTTATGAACATGAAATAAATAGATTGCTAACATGCAAAAACATCGGCTCTCTCAATAAATCACAGTTAAAAGCCACTAGACCCTGTTCATTAGAAGCTTGCCAAGCAATGACAAGAATGGGCTGGAGCAGAGAGGACGAGAATTAATCTCCCAAACTCCTGCACTCAATCCGTTATAAACCATTTGCAAAACTTGAGCGCTAGAAATTGAGTAACACTTATTAAGAGCAAAACTGGCGAACTGCTAAAGGACAAAGTAGTCTCTTCAATTACTTTGTGCTTGGCCGGGGGGAGGCGTGATTTAAGTTCCCCTACATTCTCCATCGCATATGTCGTTCTCACATTGCCATTAATAGACTTCAGCATATTATCAAGAAGCTTCTGACAAATGATATTCTAGATTTTGTTTGAAAAATATACAAGTTATAAACAGCAATATACAAGTTATAAACAGCAATATATACGTTATAAACAGCAATAAACAAGTTATAAACAGCAATATATACGTTATAAACAGCAATAAACAATACAACAGCAATAAACAAGTTATAAACAGCAATATACAAGTTACAAACAGCAATAAACAAGTTATAAACACAACAACAAGTTATAAACAACAATAAACAAGTTATAAACAGCAATAAACAAGTTATAAACAGCAATAAACAAGTTATAAACATCAATATACAAGTTATAAACAGCAATAAACAAGTTACAAAAGCATAAACAAGTTATAAACATCAATAAACAAGTTATAAACAGCAATATACAAGTTATAAACAGCAATATACAAGTTATAAACAGCAATATACAGTTACAACAGCATAAACAAGTTATAAACAGCAATAAACAAGTTATAAACAGCAATATCAGTTAAACAGCAATAAAAGTTATAAATCAGAATAAACAAGTTATAAACAAATATACAAGTTATACAGCAATATAATGTTACAAACAGCAATATACAATTATAAACATTCAATATACAAGTTATAAACAATAACAAAGTTATAAACAGCAATAAAATTGTTATAAAACGCAATAAAAAGTTATAAACAGCAATATACAAGTTATAAACAGCAATATACAAGTTACAAACAGCAATATACAAGTTATAAACATCAATATACAAGTTATAAACAACAATATACAAGTTATAAACATCAATAAACAAGTTACAAACAGCAATATACAAGTTATAAACCGCCCGAGTGGTTACCGGCGCCCAAATTTGGGTTGTAAAGAATAGAACCACTGTTACCTGCCACGCATGTCGTAAGAGGCGCTAAGGAGGTTTGGCTGAAATCGGATGCACATGTCCTAAACGTGTAGAAGTCTATGCGTTTAGGGATCTACCAAACCAATGTGCAACGTATACAAGTTCTTGGCAAAGATCAAACATATCACAAAGAGTGATTAAAATTGGTTGTAAAGAACGAATGCAAAGAAGACGACAAGAGACAAGTTATAAACAGCAATATTCAATTAAAATAGTCTTAAACATTTTGTCAATCTTATTCAGCTGTTTGTATGGTAACATTTTAACTTGTGTTAACTATTGAATAGTTTACTTTAGCAAACTTTAACTATTGAATAGTTTACTTTAGACAAACTTTAACTATTGAATAGTTTACTACAAGTATGTGACTACGACACTAGTGAGAACAAACTTTAATAAGTGAATGATATAACATTTTACCGATAATAACAATAAGAACAACGTGTCCAGACCTGAACATAATCTCTGATATCTTGGTTGTTCTATAATATGGAGCACTCTCTTATTGCTACGGGAGTTAACCCACATAACAAGAGAATGGAACATATCGAAGTCTCGCGGAGCTCATACCCTTCAAGGGAAGCAATTCTCAAAGACATAAATCAGACCACAACTCTAAAAATTAATTTTCCATTCTTAGCCGGCTCTTGTCCAAGGTGTCGGCTGGTTCCCCGTGGAGTTGAGCTTTCATCCAGTCAATGATGATGCCGACGTCTTTATGGGTTACTTCTTGATCTTCGCATGTTCTCACTCTTCTTTCGGACTATGTGCTATTTATATCTGTATGTCCTACATCTGACAAGAATGGTTGGCGGGTATTATAGATGGCTGCTTGTACTCAAGGTCACAGGTTGGGGATATAAATGTTCTCTATACTGGGTTGTTCATTTATTGAATAAACAATGTTCTCTATACTGGGTTGTTCATTTATTGAATTAACAATGATATAGAAACATATTTGTGAGTTTAATCTTGAGCAGTATTTGAGTACATGACAGGCACAGTGATACGTTTGTTATCATTACATGTCTGAGTTTCCTATCAATATATTAACAGATATGCAGACAGAGGGCGGACAGGCAGACAGACATGGAAAAACACAAACGGATGGACAGGCAGACAGACATGGAAAAACACAGACTGATGGACAGGCAGACAGATATGAAAAAAAACAGACAAACGGATGGACAGACAGACAGACATGGAAAAAACACAGACATATATCAAAATGTGGTGTATACAAAAGCGAAATAATATAATTTTACAAAGTAGAAAAACAAAACTGTGTAAAACTACATTTCAATATGTTTATATGTTTGATATTTGTTACATAGTTTTACTGCAGTCTTTCTTTCCTTGATGTAAGATTGGAGCAATCGATAAATACTAGTTAGAAATGAGAAACAGAAGAGTCTGCAGTTGATGGGAATAAGTTAATATCTCATAGGATACTTGTTACACGAAACAGAACAGTCTATGTCTAGCATGGATAAACTTGGGATATTTCTGATAACTGAAGGATTAGACTAGGATTACACTAGGATTAGACATGTCAAATTGACTAAAACGTGATAGAACAACAAGATCCGATCTGCTACAGTAATGCAAATATAATCAAGTAGTAGCAAGTAACAGCGGCCGTTTGGGGATAACAAAAGTATTCAGATATCAATATTAGGGATAACAAAAGTATTCAGATATCAATATTAGGGATAACAAAAGTATTCAGATATCAATATTAGGGATAACAAAAGTATTCAGATATCAATATTAGGGATAACAAAAGTATTCAGATATCAATATTAGGGATAACAAAAGTATTCAGATATCAATATTAGGGATAACAAAAGTATTCAGATATCAATATTAGGGATAACAAAAGTATTCAGATATAATATTAGGGATAAAAAAGTATTCAGATATCAATATTAGGATAACAAAGTATTCAGATATCAATATTAGGGATAACAAAAGTATTCAGATATCAATATTAGGGATAACAAAAGTATTCATATATCAATATTAGGGATAACAAAAGTATTCAGATATCAATATTAGGGATAACAAAAGTATTCAGATATCAATATTAGGGATAACAAAGTAGTGAGAAATAAATATTAGGGATAACAAAGCAGTTCAGAAAAAAATATTAGTAATAACAGAGAGATTCAGAAATAACAATTTGATGAAAGTGACCAAATAATGAATATGTTTTCATCCTAGCTGTTTAATCAATAATGAATATGTTCTGTAGCCTTTTTAGACCTTCAGCTAGTAAGACAATTGCCTTCATATCTATAGTTCTGAGTATGCAGGAGGTAGAGAGCAATTCCGTTTCCTCACGTGTGGGACGTCGATGTGGTATTAACCCACACCCTTTTGTATCGAATCGAAAAATTAAGCTATTCCATCCACATCCTGCTGGTAAGTGTTAGGAACAGCTTTCATTGTCTTGTTATCTCTGCTCTCTATTCTCTCTCTTTCTCTCTCTCTCTCTCTCTCTCTCTTAGCTATTCCATCCAACATGTGCTAGGTAAGTGTTAGGGATACCACTTTCTATTTGTCTTGCTCTTCTATTTCTCTCTTCTCTTTCTCTCTCTCTCTTCTCGTCTCTCTCTCTCTCTCTCTCTCTTAGCTATTCCATCCAGCATGTGCTAAGTAAGTGTTAGGGATACCGCTTTCTATGTGTCTTACTCTCTCTCCCTTTATCTCTGTCTGTCTCCCTTTCTCACTCACTCTCTCTCTTTCTTTCTCTCTCTCTCTCTCTCTCTCTCTCTCACTATTTCCAGTCTCTGAATAGTGTACTATATTTGTGTGAGCTCTAAGTTGATTGCTACACGCCGATGGCGAGGGAATAAATCATGTTCTGTGTGTCTCTTAAAATCAAATAGATCTGATATCATGTGCTACAGAGTAACTGAGCAGATGTGGTAATATAAAGTCAGGTTATGGGAGTAACATTGCTCTCTGTAGCGCACTGTCTGTTGCTTTATATCCACTGTATCAAAGTAACATCGCTCTCTGTGGCACACTGTCTGTTGGTAATCTGCTTAGGTTGCCAAACCATTTAATTTGTTGTTTCTTGATAAAGTTCAGTACTGATGTTATAACCACTCTTATCCCTGATGTCTTCATTTATAAACCGTTCTCTTCTTGTTATTCCCAGAATTCTGCGTAGACACTTCATCTCTGCCGTGGCTAGTAGTTTTCTTCTATCGGTTGATATAAGAATGCATACTATTTCTGTGCTTGGAAAGTAATCAGAATAAAACTAACTATACCTGAGTTTAGAGAACTAATATATGCAGATTTCTAATGACTGCTACATCTGGTAAAGGTGCGATAACTCGGGATGTGATGATTCTCTTTTCCTAAACATTTCAACACTGGAACTAGGGCATAGTCGAACCACATCCAACTCTAGATAACTAGCACAGCCAACTGACCTGGGATTCCCTGACCTAGATCAGAAAAGGGGGCAGAAATTTACATATGTTTGATAGAACACTGCACGCTTTTTTGCAATTTTACTCAATTATGTGAGTCTATGGTTATTTATTTGTGAAAATATTCATAATATTGATATTCCTTATTGTTAAACTTAACTTGTTGCATAATATAACTTTGATTTAGCATTTTGTGTTGATTTTAAAATGAATTCGTCTATATACACCAATACTGGAATGCGAGGTCACTTGGTGTAGTTGTGGTCTCTTTTTCCCATAATTTTTACCTTAGTCCGAAGGCCCATAAGTTTATAATTGGCTCTGGTCGAACTCATCATGTCCACCTTACAATCTAGGGATGCGGGATGAGCACAGTGCACTCAGCATGTCCAGCTTACAATCTAGGGATGAGCACAGTGAACTCAGCATGTCCCCCTTACAATCTAGGGATGAGCACAGTGAACTCAGCATGTCCAGCTTACAATCTAGGGATGCGGGATGAGCACAGTGAACTCAGCATGTCCAGCTTACAATCTAGGGATGCGGGATGAGCACAGTGAACTCAGCATGTCCAGCTTACAATCTAGGGATGCGGGATGAGCACAGTGAACTCAGCATGTCCAGCTTACAATCTAGGGATGAGCACAGTGAACTCAGCATGTCCAGCTTACAATCTAGGATGAGCACAGTGAACTCAGATGTCCGCTTACAATCTAGGGATGGATGACACAGTGAACTCAGCATGTCCAGCTTACAATCTAGGGATGCGGATGAGCACAGTGACACTCAGCAGTCCAGCTTCAACTAGGGATGCGGATGAGCACATGAATCAACATGTCAGCTTACAATCTAGGGATGCGGGATGAGCACAGTGAACTCAGCATGTCCAGCTTACAATCTAGGGATGCGGGATGAGCACAGTGAACTCAGCATGTCCAGCTTACAATCTAGGGATGCGGATGAGCACAGTGCACCAGCATGTCCAGCTTACAACTAGGATGCCTGGATAGCACAGTGAACTCAGCATGTCCAGCTTACAATCTAGGGATGCAGGGATGAGCACAGTGAACTCAGCATGTCCAGCTTACAATCTAGGGATGAGCACAGTGAACTCAGCATGTCCAGCTTACAATCTAGGGATGAGCACAGTGAACTCAGCATGTCCACCTTACAATCTAGGGATGCGGGATGAGCACAGTGAACTCCAGCTTTGATTGCTGCACTTTTGGGATATCACAGAGAGTCCTCACGTTCGCCACTTCGTCCGCGTGGTGCTGGGGCCACAAGAAATCAAAATATAGTAACACTGCGACCTAAAGACATGTTGTAAGAGGTGACTGAAGTAGGAAGGAGCCTAAGGAAAACTACTCTACTAATTAAATCGGATGTGCTGGCCTACTTGTAAGCGCATAACTGGCGCAACGTACAATCGCTCTTAGGCTCAGATTACATACTTATCACAAAGAGTGGTTTAAGAAGCTGTCAATATGGAGCTTTCGAAGAAGAAGTTCTCGAAAAGGACAGTGACAGTCAAATTCTGCTTCATTTTCCGTCATGAGATTAGAATCTACCGACTTCCTTTCCTCTCCCATAGTTCTTCAATACTCTCTATAGCATTACTACAACATAAATACAACAGAACTATAGGTCAAAGATCAAGCGCCCGGGAGCCACTGAATTATTTAAAAAAGAAGAACTATACGACGAAGACTGGTTGTCTCTGCTTTGTTCTAGCCCAGGTCATTATGAGGTGAAATGTCAAGCACTTCTCACATTGGACACAATTCCACGGAAAACATTTACGAGATTACAAATTATTACCAGAAAAATATAATAACAAATGTGGTCACACTAGTGTGCCATAATATGCAAATGTTCAAGTTAAGGGTAACCGTACGGCTTGCCATACTCTAGGGGGAAGTAACGGTTATCTCTACAGACTGCATACGGCAAGAGTGAGTGATGCATCATGCAAGTGACATTAATCTGCTCACAGTGGAGACCTTGGCTGCACTGGACCGTGGATCGATAGCCTATACAGATCTAAAGGGCACCGGATCTGACAGTAGAACTAGAATCACTAGTTTGGTCAACTTTTTTTTTTTTTTTACATTTAGCAAGAAAAGTGAATCCAACATCGAAATACTAAAACACACTGAACATTCGCTAAAACTGCTAGATTTCTGATCAATGACATTCTTATACAAACTTTATCTTTTCATTCTTCTTCTTCTTCTTCTTCTTCTTCTACAAACGCTTCATATCGACCACTTGTTTTTCCTGGTACTTAATTGAGACTGGGTAGCATGAGAGTAGTTACGGTCGGACAAAATTCAAAGTTTACTGTGGAATTGAATTCAGATCACATAGCATAGGAAGTAAGTTCACTAACAACTACGCTACTGCAGCTCTCTAAAATTCGTTTAGACTTTAAACAAAATCAAACAACAAAAAACACAACAAATCAGGTTCCATGTTCTTTCTTTCTTTCTCGAATCCTGTATGCCTCACAGCGTCAGGTCAGGAAGAGATTTCTAAAACGTGCCCTAGTATGCGCTTCGTAGATAGTCTCTTTCGTCGCCTCTGTTATCTCTGAGGTCCATCTTTTGCGTGGCCGACCTTTTGCCTTATACCCATTGTATCGGAGCAGCATTGCTCTTTGGGGTGCACTGTCTGATGGTAATCTGTTTACGTGGCCGAACCATTTAATTTGTTGTTTCTTGATGAAGTCTAGTACTGATGTTGTACCCACTTTTTCCTGATGTCTTCATTTCTCAACCGATCTCTTCTTGTTACCCCAGCATTCTGCGTAGACACTTCATCTCTGTTGTAACTAGTTTTCTTCTATCGTTTGTTGTCAGTGTCCAGGTTTGGCACTGGTAACATAATGTGGGGAGAAAGATTGTGTTGAACATTGCTCTTTTTGTGTTCATGGTGACATGTTTGCATCTTAAAATTGGCGCCATTTGCTCTATCATTTGATTGATTGATAGGTTCCATGTTAAATCTATTTATATTTCATTTGACACAGTTCATCCACAGCCAGCTATAAACTACTATAAGTGCTAAAGCCTGGAAGGTAATATATGGACAATTTATCTATGACATAGTTTAACATGGACAATTTATCTATGACGTAGTTTAACATGGACAATTTATCTATGACGTAGTTTAACATGGACAATTTATCTATGACATAGTTTAACATGGACAATTTATCTATGACATAGTTTAACATGGACAATTTATCTATGACATAGTTTAACATGGACAATTTATCTATGACATAGTTTAACATGGACAATTTATCTATGACGTAGTTTAACATGGACAATTTATCTATGACATAGTTTAACATGGACAATTTATCTATGACATAGTTTAACATGGACAATTTATCTATGACATAGTTTAACATGGACAATTTATCTATGACGTATTCTAATTTATCCAAATCTGAAAGGTATTAATTTTGTCTCCCATTTGTTCGTTCATTGTCCATGTTTCTGAATCTTACAGTCTGATGTATTGCATATGTTTTACCAAAGACAAAGACAATCTAAACTAGAACATATATATATATATCTATATCACAACATTTCTCCAGATTTCTGTCCCAGAAACGTTTATGAGAAGCAGTGAAATGTATTGGTTTTACTCACAAAGTCTGTGCGGATTTTAACATTTCCAAAGTGGACAAATGCATGGACAAAGAACAATGCTACTAACATCATGAGACTGCTAGAACACATACTGCGATGTGACAAACAACAATGCTACTAACTCCATAAGACTGCTAGAACACATACTGCGATGTGACAAACAACAATGCTACTAACATCATGAGACTGCAAGACAACAGAAGTAGCAAGATGAAAGAAAACTATAAGTCATTGTGGATGGTGTCAAAGTTCATATTCTTGTTTCCGTGAGGGCATTGTCTAGGGCGTGAAGTATTGCCTGCTGTATTCACCATCTGTAGAGTGTGTCAAGTTTCCTTATGCACAGCTTTCACAAAATCAATATCATACCAGAACGTTCCTTTTTTTAGATTATTTTATTCTGTTACCTCCCTTGTTACTGCTAGCCATCAGCGGTTCTCAGCATTTATCTAAGGAGGGAACAAACCGTATAAACACAAACAAGCAGTGTCACTACCAGAAATCAAGACACTTATCAAGCGAAAGTACAAAGAGGTGTGGAGGCAACAAACTCACAGCAAACACCCACAAGATCCCATCAGCAAACTAAACAGAAAACATCACACAACAATCTTTCGCCAAAGAAGAGGTCACTGCAGGCTCAACCACCACATGCACAGAATATGCAGCCGTCCATCGCAAGCGATGATGACAACAATCTCAGCCGTGTGCTGCTGCACCTCTCTGGTGTGTCGGAGGTGACTGTAGAGTCCAATCCTAGAACAGAATCCCGACCACAGGTGGGGCATACATGATCAAGGTTAGACATGTGCGTGTTGTGTGCTCTGTCTTTTCACGCAGCTCGTTTTCTCTGTGACTCAACAATACGATGATTCTCAGCATTCGGGTTCCTCTTTGTTGTTACAGCGCCACATTTGGCGATCTTGCGCAAGGGATTCCCAGCACGTATTGTCTATATCGAAGCATTTCAGAGACACTTTAAGAGTGACTTTAAAGCGTTTTTCTGTCCACCAGCTAAACGTCTGCCCCCTTCAAGCTCGCCATACATCAACTGTTTTGGGATGCGTTTATCAGGCATTCGAGCAACGTGACCGACCCATCTCAGTTGGGCCTTCTGCAACAGGGTGTTGACGCTTGGGATCTTTGCTCTTGTGAGGACTTCGCTGTCTGGAATTTTGTCCTGCCAGTTTATTTTTAGTATTCTGCGTAGACAGCTTGTGTGGAAATTGTTTAATTTTCTTGCGTGTCTGCTATACACTGTCCATGTCTCGCTTGCGTACAGCAGCGTGGTTAGCACTATGGCCTGGTAAACTTTCAGCTTTGCGACTATGCTTATCCCCTTCCGTTCCCACACAGTGACACGTAACCTTCCGAACGCAGCACTGGCTTTGGATATCCTATTGTTTACCTCAGAATCTATGTTTGCCGATCTGGATAGGAGACTGCCAAGATAAGCAAAGTTGTCCGTTGACTGGAGACGCTGGTGTTTAATGTTGATGACTGGATGGTAGTACTGTCTCTAGGGCGGGCTGGAACATGACCTCTGTTTTTGGTGTTAATGGTGAGGCCAAACTTATCACAGGCCATTGAGAACTTGTCCATGTAAGTCTGCATTTCTTCCTCAGAGTTGGTAGCGAGGGCGCAGTCATCGGCAAACAACAGGTTTGAGATAAGATAGTTGATTCTTTTACCTTGGTGGAGGATTTTGACCTCCGAAGATTGAATAGATTACCGTCTGTCCTGTATCTAATCTTTACCCCATGTTCGTCGCCTTCCCAAAAGACATCCGTGAGCATGGCAGCAAACATCATGCTGAAGAGTGTTGGAGCCAGTACACAGCCCTGTTTGACGTCGTTGATGACATGGAAGGCTTCCGACAGCTCCCTTCGTCAAGTACACGTGCCATCATGCCCTCGTGAAACTGTTGGACAATCTTGATGAATTTCAAATTTTTCCATGATCTTCCATAGAACCTCTCTGTTGACCGTGTCGAAAGCCTTCGTCAGATCGACAAAGACCATATAAAGGTTACGGTGCTGCTCTTGACATTTCTCCTGTAACTTGCGAGCAGCAAATATCATGTCTGCTGTTCCACGACCCGCTCTGAAGCCACATTGGGTCTCAAGGAGTAAGTCCTGTTCCAGGTGATCAATTAAGCAATTGAGGAGGACTCTGGCCAGTATCTTGCCTGCAATTGACAGGAGGGAGATCCCCTGTGGTTATTGCAGGCCTGGCGTTTCCTTTCCGCTTGTACAGGTGGACAATAGTGGCATCCTTTAGTTCATGTAGCACATGCACAGAATAAAGCCTGATCAGACTGCACAGTGTGCATGTTAGTCAGAAACACAGACTCCAGAGCACATCCTGCAGAATGTCCATCATACATACACCAACGAAACTGAAACATTGCATCATGAACAAAGCTACAGACCAAGCTATGGGGAACTCTCAGAACTCCAACTGACATGCAGCTTCATAGACCCATCTCATTATGATTTAGACGAGCATACGAAACCGAACGCAAAAAGAAGAACAACGAGAACTAATCTTATTCTGATACACCAGATAATTTACTGAAGATAGTTGTTCGTATACCAGATAATTTATGAAGATATGTTTTCTGTAGTACCAGATAATTTACTGAAGATATGTTATTTCGTATGTACATAATTACTGAAGATATGTTATTTATACACATATTTACTAAGATATTTGTTCTGATTAACCAATATATAAAAATTGATTACACCAGATAATTTACTGAAGATAGACGTGTCAAGTAATTTACTAAGATATTTGTCGATGACACAGATAATTACTGAAGATAATGTTATTCTGTAGTACACCAGATAATTTACTGAAGATATGTTGTTTCTGTATGTACACCAGATAATTTACTGAAGATATGTTGTTTCTGTATGTACACCAGATAATTTACTGAAGATATGTTGTTTCTGTATGTACACATAATTTACTGAAGTATGGTGATGTACACAGATAATTAAAAGATATGGTATCTACACCGATAATTTACTAATATGTTATTTCTGTATTAAACCAGATAATTTACTGAAGATATGTTTATTCATATACACAGATAATACTGAAGATAGTATTTCGTATGTACAGATAATTACTAGATATGTTTTTCTGTATGTATACTAATTAGATATGACACATGTCATATGTGTATCTATATCATTTAACATTATGTAACCATGTATATTAAACGCGAATTAACTATTTTAAAAGTGTATTAATATCCAAATAAATAAAAATACAGCAAAGATAAGACGTGTCAGTGTTCAATATTAGTCAAGATGTATGAAGCTGAACCAGACAGTGTAACGAACAGATGGAGAAGATTTGAGATGTAGTGAACAGTGAGAAGATACAACAGATGGGGAAGATTATGTTGAAAGAGACTACTCAGACATGTAATTCAACAGATGGGAGAAGAGAGAACTACTCAACATGTAATTAACAGATGGAAGAGAGAGACTACTCAGACATGTAATCAGATAGTGAAAAAGAAGCTTAGGAAATGTGGATATATCACAGAATAGGGCGAGTTTCATTTAAAGAGAAGAGAACTACTCAACATGTAATTCAATAGTTGGAAGAGAGAACTACTCAACATGTAATTCAATAGTTGGAAGAGAGAACTACTCAACATGTAATTCAATAGTTGGAAGAGAAAAGAGAACTACTCAACATGTAATTCAATAGTTGAAAGAGAGATCTACTCAACATGTAATTCAATATTTGGGAAAGAGAGAACTACTCAACAAATAATTCAATAGTTGAAAGAGAGACTACTCAACATAATTCAATAGTTGAAGAGAATCTACTCAACAATAATTCAATAGTTGGAAGAGAGAACTACTCAACATGTAATTCAATAGTTGAAGAAGAACTACTCAACATGTAATTCAATAGTTGAAAGAGAGAACTACTCAACATGTAATTCAATAGTTGGAAGAGAGAACTACTCAACAAATAATTCAATAGTTGGAAGAGAGAACTACTCAACATGTAATTCAATAGTTGAAAGAGAGATCTACTCAACATGTAATTCAATAGTTGAAAGAGAGATCTACTCAACAAGTAATTCAATAGTTGGAAGAGAGATCTACTCAACATGTAATTCAATAGTTGGAAGAGAGAACTACTCAACATGTAATTCAATAGTTGGAAGAGAGATCTACTCAACATGTAATTCAATAGTTGGAAGAGAGATCTACTCAACATGTAATTCAATATTTGGAAGAGAGATCTACTCAACATGTAATTCAATAGTTGGAAGAGAAAAGAGAACTGGCTCAGTAAGTGGCTACATTAAGAGACACGCTACTCTGTTGAGAAACGAAGGTGGAAATATTTAGGTCATGTTCTTAGATCAGACGAAAAGAGACTAAATCGACAAGTCCTTATGTGGTCACAGTTGGGAAAAGAAAACGTGGAAGACCAAAGACCACTCTTCGAAGAACCATCCAACAAGAAAGTAAACTATTGGAATGTAAAACCATACAAGATCTCCAACTGCTAGCAAAGAACTGTATCACATGGAGATCTAAAACCTCTGCCCTATGTGCCGCCTTTGGCTCGAAAGGAATAAACTAATTAACTAACTAACTCTGTTGAAGAAAAAAAAAACTATATCGAAAGGGAAGATAGAAAGAATGAGAGGAAGGGAAAGACGGAGATACAATTAGGAGGGAAACAGCAGGAGATGGACAAGTATAGTCTGGCATAGCGTACCGTCAGAGAAGAGTACATATCTTGTTGAATAGCCATTACGGGCAACCTTTGATGCGTAAACGACATATGATTAATTAATTAAATTATATATTTTTAATTACATATAACATACGAATATATTAAACATATGCATAACTAAATGTATTAGATGTATCAATAATCATACCTACGCCGGCGAAACGAAACATGGTTACAAGAACGAAGCTTACAGACCAGCAAGCTATGGAGAACTCAAGGAAGAACATGTAACTGTAACATACAGCTTTATACAAGCAACCTATTTCATAGTTTAAACTGCTGAGCATATGAAATAACAACTCGCAATCATATCCTCTATTGTACACATCCATTCTTGTCAGCTCGTCTAGAGTACAGACCTCCTTAATAACATCCTCTGGCTGAAAATATTTTCCCTATCTTCACTATGTCAAGATCTATATATGATAGTAAGACAAGGTTGCGTAATATCCCCGCTGCTGTTCATCACGTATATTGACCACATCTGTAAAATAGCTAACACCAGCGAAGGAAACAACCTCGGAGAGCTCTTAAATGAATTTCTTTTTTCAGTTGATCAGGCAATCATATCAACAACATAAGAACAGCTACAACAACACATCAACAGACTCCAGTTAGCAAGTAAGAATACAACATGAGAATAAACATCGACAAAACAGAAGTAATGACATTCATATTTTTAGAAAATCAAGATATAACTGATTTGAGCATGACAGCTGCAGAGGCATCTGACCTATGAGAGAGAGAGAGAGAGAGAGAGAGAGAGAGAGAAACTACGAACGACAGTTTGAGTGACAAAGTTCTACTCAAGACAAACTATTTGATGATCTTGGGATGGTGATTAACAAAATATATCCACATAGATAAGTATTCGATTAGAGAAAAGTATCGTATATCTGAAATCTAATTAGTGAAGATACGAGACAGCTCTGACTTTGTGACTTTCTCTAACTATCAAGGTAGATTAGTTATGAATATATTTATGTTGACACATAAAGAAATACCGCTAACAACTAAAACAAATCTCATAAGAACGATTTTCTGGCCAACACTATGTTACCAGTGTCAAACATGCCAATAACACAGCTAATGAGCGGAAAATCATAACAACGGAGATGAGGTTCCTCAGGTGAGCTGCAGGTGTGACAATAAGAGACAAAATTAGAAATGAAGAAATCAGAAGAAGACTGGATGTAAAACCAGTAATGCAATTCATAAAAGAACAACATATTAAATGGTTTGGACACTGATAAGAATATCCTGGTATCGCCTACCAGAGAGAGAGAGAGAGACAGAGAGAGAGAAAAGGAGAGCCAAAGAGAGAGAGCCACACAGAGAGAGAGAGAGAGAGAGCAGAGAGAGACAGAGAGAGAGAGAGAGAGAGAGAGAGAGAGAGAGAGCCACACAGAAAAAGTATAACGAGTACAAAGCAAGAGGAAGAGTACGCAAAAGATGGACAGTCGACATCAAGAACAGCCTTAAGAAAATGAATAACAGCTTATAAAGTGCATTAGAACAAGCAAACACAAGATCACTACTCCCCCTCCTCCCTCCCCAAACACTTCTATACCAATCACGTTATAGAAGCTAACAATTCTATGAGAACAATAAGATTAGAACGATCTTGGCTTCGGGTTCCGCAAACACCCAGAATTGTCATTTGAATAGAATGTTCATTTATTATTTTAAAATGAATAAATGCCAGATTCTATCGCTAACTTTATCTCCCCTCACCCACCACCCCTCCCTTTCTCCCCTCCTCCCACAATCACAGACACGGACTTATACAGACAAAGGAAAGCAAAACAAAGATGTGAGAAATATCTACAATGATGGGGTGACCATTGTCTTCTTCATTCCTCAACTCCATCAGTATCTGCTAACATCAGTGTGACGTGTACATTACTTGCTTGTTAACCTTGTAGATTCTCATTCTGTCACACCCCTTTACCTCACCTCCACGCCCACCTGTTCATCAAAGCAGGTGTAACTTAAGACCAGGGTTCAACATATCTACGAGCGGAATAAGAGTATCGTCTCATTAAAGCTGGGTTTTGTGAGAAGGAAACTCATTTCACTGACAACAATGCCTTGCATTGTAAGATAAGTTTCCAAGTCTGATTAATTTCTTCATCAGACGGTGCTACTAATTACATCACTCAATCACCTAATCGTTACATCACTCAATCACCTAATCGTTACATCACTCAACCACCTAATCGTTACATCACTAAACCACCTAACCGTTACATCACTCAATCACCTAACCGTTCCATCACTCAACCATCTAACCGTTACATCACTCAACCATCTAACCGTTACATCACTCAATCACCTAACCGTTACATCACTCAACCATCTAACCGTTACATCACTCAACCATCCTAACCGTTACATCACTCAATCACCTAACCGTTCATCACTCAACCACTAACCGTTCATCACTCAACCACCTAACCGTTACATCACTCAACCAACTAACCGTTACATCACTCAACCACCTAACCGTTACATCACTCAACCACTAACCGTTACATCACTCAACCATAACCGTTACATCACTCAACCACTAACCGTTACATCACTCAACCACCTAACCGTTAACATCACCAATCATCCTAATCCGTTACATCACTCAACCACCTAACCGTTACATCACTCAACCACCTAACCGTTACATCACTCAACCACCTAACCGTTACATCACTCAATAACCTAACCGTTACATCACTCAACCACCTAACCGTTACATCACTCAACCACCTAACCGTTACATCACTCAACCACCTAACCGTTACATCACTCAACCACCTAACCGTTACATCTCCACTAGTCTATCAACCACCTAACCGTTCACACTCAACACCAACCTTACTCCTAACCTGTTACATCACTCAACATCCTAACCGTTATCATCACTCATACCACTAACCGTTACATCACTCAACCACTAACCGTTACATCACTCAACACCTAACCGTTCATCACTCAATCACCTAACTTACATCATCAACACTAAGTTACTCACTACACCTAACCGTTACATCACTCAACCTCTTATCCTACACCAACCGTTAGCATCCTCAATCACCTAACCGTTACATCACTCAATTAACCGTTACATCCTATCATCAACCGTTAGACCTTCTCAAAATGGACGATGGATATCATTGTCAAAAGTATTCTTCTTGGTTTTGCCTTCTGTATTTTTAGTGGTCTGCTGTAGCATGGAAGCAAGCTCTTTAGTCTGCTGTAGCATGGAAGCAAGCTCTTTAGTCTGCTGTAGCATGGAAGCAAGCTCTTTAGTCTGCTGTAGCATGGAAGCAAGCTCTTTAGTCTGCTGTGCATGGGCAAGCTTTAGTCCTGGAGAGCAAGCTCTTTAGTCTGCTGTAGCATGGAAGCAAGCTCTTTAGTCTGCTGTAGCATGGAAGCAAGCTCTTTAGTCTGCTGTAGCATGGAAGCAAGCTCTTTAGTCTGCTGTAGCATGGAAGCAAGCTCTTTAGTCTGCTGTAGCATGGAAGCAAGCTCTTTAGTCTGCTGTAGCATGGAAGCAAGCTCTTTAGTCATGCTGTAGCATGAAGCAGCTCTTTAGTCTGCTTAGCTGAAAGCAAGTTTTAGTCTGCTGTAGGTGACAACTTTTATCTCTGTACGTGAGAGCAAGCTCTTTAGTCTGCTGTAGCATGGAAGCAAGCTCTTTAGTCTGCTGTAGCATGGAAGCAAGCTCTTTAGTCTGCTGTAGCATGGAAGCAAGCTCTTTAGTCTGCTGTAGCATGGAAGCAAGCATCTTCTAGTCTGCTGTAGCATGGAAGCAAGCTCTTTAGTCTGCTGTAGCATGGAAGCAAGCTCTTTAGTCTGCTGTAGCATGGAAGCAAGCTCTTTAGTCTGCTGTAGCATGGAAGCAAGCTCTTTAGTCTGCTGTAGCATGGAAGCAAGCTCTTTAGTCTGCTGTAGCGTGGAAGCAAGCTCTTTAGTCTGCTGTAGCATGGAAGCAAGCTCTTTAGTCTGCTGTAGCATGGAAGCTTTAGTCTGCTGTAGCATGGAAGCAAGCTCTTTAGTCTGCTGCTCCAAATGTCATCGGTTGGTTCTCTTGTTGAAAGATTGAGATATTTTGTCGAGAGCTCCCTGATTTCAATGTACGTGAGATTGAGTTCCCATTTCTTTTAATCAATCAATCAATCATTCAATCAATCATTCAATCGCCCGAGTGGTTACCGGGGCCCAAATTTGGGGTGTAAAGAATAGAACCACTGTTACCTGCCATGCATGTCGTAAGAGGCGACTAAGGAGGTTTGGCTGAAATCGGATGCATGTGTCCTAAACGTGTAGAAATCTATGCGTTTAGGGACCTATCAAACCAATGTGCAATGTATACACATTCTTGGCAAAGATCAAACATATCACAAAGAGTGATTAAAATTGGTCGTAAATAACGAACGCAAAGAAGAAGAAGAAGAATCATTCAATCAATCTAGAACATCAAGTAGTAGCAGATTCAGAAGCATGGGGAGCAGGAGGGAGGGGGAAGGGGGGGGTAAGGCGATCTATGAGTCGGTGGCTCCTTGTAGAAGAAATTATTAATATATATTTACAAATAAATTATTTTCATAATTTTGCGGTTGAATAACTGTAAACAAGATGAAGCACATATTGACCACAACTTTTTCAATAATTTGATGGCATAAGCAGTAATGTGATAGCATAAGCAGTAATGTGATGACATAAGCAGTAATGTGATAGCATAAGCAGTAATGTGATGGCATAAGCAGTAATGTGATGACATAAGCAGTAATGTGATAGCATAAGCAGTAATGTGATGCCATAAGCAGTAATGTGATGACATAAGCAGTAATGTGATGACATAAGCAGTAATGTGATGACATACGCAGTAATGTGATGACATAAGCAGTAATGTGATGACATAAGCAGTAATGTATCATTAGTTTCTATCTACGTTGAAAACATCAAACATCTTGGAGTGCGGAAAACTGTTATAAAGAGGAGGGCGGGAGGTCGTTACAAATATATGTATGGCAAGGTGTGACCCGAAAAAATTTGAGAACCTATGATTTAGAACATGACATGACTAGAGCATGACATGACTAGAACATGACTAGAACATGACATTACTAAAACATAACATGACTAGAACATCACATGACTAGAACATCACATGACTAGAACATAACATGACTAGAACATCACATGACTAGAACATGACTAGAACATGACATGACTAGAACATGATCTAGAACATGACTAGAACATGACTAGCACGGATGTAAGTCTTAGAGTTAAACAGTTAGTATAGTTTATTGAAGGACTCATCCAGACAAACCCAGGCGCACGTTTTGACACATCGTGCCATCAGCTGTACACAGTAGGAACCAGTAGCAGGATTATCTTGTCTGTCTACTAGACAGCATCTGGTGACATTTGAACATACCTGGCTTACCTGTGGGTCATTCGGTAAATGAGATTACATGAAGTAGCTTCAGCTGTATCCAGACGAGATGCATTTCTTACAGTTTCGTGTTCACTGGTCACCCAACAACTGATTTGTGGTTTATTTAAATGTTTAGTTTTATGATTTATCAAGAAGTGGATATTTATGTATGTCAAGAAGTGGATATTTATGTCAAGAAGTGGATATTTATGTATGTCAAGAAGTGGATATTTATGTCAAGAAGTGGATATTTATGTCAAGAAGTGGATATTTATGTCAAGAAGTGGATATTTATGTCAAAATATTCAGTATATATATATGGAACTGCAGTAAAACTATTTGATTGGCAAAACACGTAATTACAAAGTACTGTAGTTTTACAAATTACAAAAACAATGACAAAATACAGCAACGTTTCGACCAACAAGGCCTTTATCAAGCAAACGAACAAACAGGAGTGACAAATTAAAATGAAACACAAATGGACGACCAAATACAAACGTATCTAAGGAAAATCTGGAATAAAAACGAATAACGAAATAAATGTAACACAAAAACACACATAAAAACTAGAAATAGAAAGGAAAAGAAACAATGAAACATCTAGTAAATATATAACTTGAATACATGCAACATATACCCATATAGATTACAAAGCATGGGAAGAGAAAGTACTAAGAAGCATAAGAATGGAATATAACATGAATACATGCAACATATACCCATATAGATTACAAAGCATGGGAAGAGAAAGTACTAAGAAGCATAAGAATGTAATACGTTGAGCTCGCGTGGTCGCAAGGTACCATACAAAGAAATCAACCGATTCTCCAGAGCAAATCGACTGCGATCATCCGAGGAACATGATCGGATGGCTGTGACCTGGACATCGTGAGCACCTAAATGGCCAGTATCATTGAAATGGGTGGCTACAGGGGTCACAGAGCATTGGCGTATGTCGCGTAAGTGTTGGCGAATCGGTCACTGAGCCTCTTGCCTGTCTCGCCGATATAGCCTTGTTACACCGCTTACAGATAATGGCATAGATAAGATTACGGACTCGCATGTGAACCCATCGTCAATAAGAAACGTGCCTAAAGGAAAAGATACAGTACGCGTCTGTATCACATAAGCACATGTTGCAACGCCGACGACCACACTGGACAGTGCCAAAATGAGTCTGGATATTGGACTTAAGGCGACTGTGTACCAACATATCCTTAAGACTTCTGTCCCGTCTGTAAGACACCAAAGGATAGTTGGGGAAGACAGAACGGGTCTCAGGATCTGATATTTATGTCAAGAAGTTGATATTTATGTATGTCAAGAAGTGGATATTTATGTATGTCAAGAAGTGGATATTTATGTCAAGAAGTGGATATTTATGTCAAGAAGTTGATATTTATGTATGTCAAGAAGTGGATATTTATGTCAAGAAGTGGATATTTATGTCAAGAAGGGGAGATTTATGTATGTCAAGAAGTGGATATGTAAGTCAAGAAGTTGATATTTATGTCAAGAAGTGGATATTTATGTATGTCAAGAAGTGGATATTTATGTCAAGAAGTGGATATTTATGTATGTCAAGAAGTGGATATGTATGTCAAGAAGTGGATATTTATGGATATAAAGAACTGGATATTTATGTATGTCAAGAAGTGGATATTTATGTCAAGAAGTGGATATTTATGTATGTCAAGAAGTGGATATTTATGTATGTCAAGAAGTGGTTATTTATGTATGTCAAGAAGTGGATATTTATGTATGTCAAGAAGTGGATATTTATGTATGTCAAGAAGTAGATATTTATGTATGTCAAGAAGTGAATATTTATGTATGTCAAGAAGTGAATATTTGTGTATGTCAAGAAGTGGATATTTATGTCAAGAAGTGGATATTTATGTCAAGAAGTGGATATTTATGTATGTCAAGAAGTGGATAATTATGTCAAGAAGTGGATATTTATGTATGTCAAGAAGTGGATATGTATGTCAAGAAATGGATATTTATGTAAAGAAGTGGATATTTATGTCAAGAAGTGGATATTTATGTATGTCAAGAAGTGGATATGTATGTCAAGAAGTGGATATTTATGTATGTAAAGAAGTGGATATTTATGTATGTCAAGAAGGGGATATTTATGTCAAGAAGTGGATATTTATGTCAAGAAGTGGATATTTATGTCAAGAAGGGGAGATTTATGTATGTCAAGAAGTGGATATGTAAGTCAAGAAGTTGATATTTATGTCAAGAAGTGGATATTTATGTATGTCAAGAAGTGGATATTTATGTCAAGAAGTGGATATTTATGTATGTCAAGAAGTGGATATGTATGTCAAGAAGTGGATATTTATGGATATAAAGAACTGGATATTTATGTATGTCAAGAAGTGGATATTTATGTCAAGAAGTGGATATTTATGTATGTCAAGAAGTGGATATTTATGTATGTCAAGAAGTGGTTATTTATGTATGTCAAGAAGTGGATATTTATGTATGTCAAGAAGTGGATATTTATGTATGTCAAGAAGTAGATATTTATGTATGTCAAGAAGTGAATATTTATGTATGTCAAGAAGTGAATATTTATGTATGTCAAGAAGTGGATATTTATGTCAAGAAGTGGATATTTATGTCAAGAAGTGGATATTTATGTATGTCAAGAAGTGGATAATTATGTCAAGAAGTGGATATTTATGTATGTCAAGAAGTGGATATGTATGTCAAGAAATGGATATTTATGTAAAGAAGTGGATATTTATGTCAAGAAGTGGATATTTATGTATGTCAAGAAGTGGATATGTATGTCAAGAAGTGGATATTTATGTATGTAAAGAAGTGGATATTTATGTATGTCAAGAAGGGGATATTTATGTCAAGAAGTGGATATTTATGTATGTCAAGAAGTGGATATTTATGTATGTCAAGAAGTGGATATTTATGTATGTCAAGAAGTGGATATTTATGTATGTCAAGAAGTGGATATTTATGTATGTCAAGAAGTAGATATTTATGTATGTCAAGAAGTGAATATTTATGTATGTCAAGAAGTGAATATTTGTGTATGTCAAGAAGTGGATATTTATGTCAAGAAGTGGATATTTATGTCAAGAAGTGGATATTTATGTATGTCAAGAAGTGGATAATTATGTCAAGAAGTGGATATTTATGTATGTCATGAAGTGGATATTTATGTATGTCAAGAAGTGGATATTTATGTATGTCAAGAAGTGAATATTTATGTATGTCAATTTGACAAGAAGTTATGTTATACGATCGACGTCATGGCACATTGAATAATCCCATGCGTGCTCTGTCCTCCGCTGCAGCAGCCATCCTAAAGTTCATGTGCTCACCGTACCCATGAGATGTTGATTAATATATCCTCTCTCTCTACCACGAAGACGACACTGTCTGGCATGTACAAGCTTAACGCCTAATTCTCGAACTCGTTCTAGTGTCTGAGACTCACCTATATCACATAATTGAGAGCGTACCGCATTGAGGACATCGGCACTGTCCGTACTTCTGCCCGCTTGAGTCGGGGCATTGATTGAAGAAAGTCAGCACGCCCGTTGCCCTGCACTCCAACATGTCCAGGTGTGTAAGGCCAAGTCATTTTCTTGAGATGTCATCTCTGAATGCCATCAAGAAGTGGTTATTGATGTTAGTGAGCAGAACACACAGAAAAGTAGACCTTAGCCCCGTCCGAGGCCAATAGTGATAGACAAATAGAGGATATTGATGACAGAGACGACGAAGATGAATTATCTCTCACTAGTCTCTTCTTTCTTCTGTAGATGTTTACTAGTTCAATATCGCCATCTACCAACTATCTACACTATCAACTATCTACACTATCAACTATCTACACTATCAACTATCTACACTATCAACTAGCTACACTATCAACTAACTACACTATCAACTAGCTACACTATCAACTATCTACACTATCAACTATCTACACTATCAACTAACTACACTATCAACTATCTACACTACCAACTAGCTACACTATCAACTATCTACACTATCAACTAGCTACACTACCAACTAGCTACACTATCAACTATCTACACTACCAACTATCTACACTACCAACTATCTACACTACCAACTAGCTACACTACCAACTAGCTACACTATCAACTATCTACACTATCAACTATCTACACTACCAACTATCTACACTATCAACTATCTACACTATCAACTAGCTACACTATCAACTAGCTACACTATCAACTATCTACACTACCAACTATCTACACTATCAACTAGCTACACTATCAACTAGCTACACTATCAAATAGCTACACTATCAACTATCTACACTATCAACTATCTACACTATCAACTATCTACACTATCAACTATCTACACTATCAACTATCTACACTATCAACTATCTACACTATCAACTAGCTACACTATCAACTATCTACACTATCAACTATCTACACTATCAACTATCTACACTATCAACTATCTACACTATCAACTATCTACACTATCAACTATCTACACTATCAACTATCTACACTACAACTATCTACACTATCAACTACTACTATCAACTACTACACTATCAACTACTACACTACCAACTAGCTACACTACCTACTAACTACCTACCACCTGATGTGTCTACATCGACACTACCACCTAGCTACCAGCTATCTACCTACTTGTATAATATTACTAACTCAGACACACAATCCTCATTGTTTACCATATCGATCAGATCTAAAAATAACTCTCGACCTCCCAGCAAACAAATTCCAATAAACCTTGCCCCTAGATCAGTTTCTAATACGCGTCCATCAATCTTTATCTTAGAAGTTGTTGTCTTTGATTCTCACCTTTAATTTGTAGTTTGTAATTAAATGATATAGACGTTGTTTGTGTCATGTTTGCTGTCATTGACATGACATGTCCCAACCATCTCTGTCTGTTTGATTTTAGATTATTGAATATCGATCAGGACACGTACACAATTGTGTCACTCGTTCCGTGTCTGAATATCTTCTCACATGTCAGTTTGATGTTTTGTCAACTTGATGTTGTGTTAACTTGATGTTGTGTTAACTTGATGTTGTGTCAACTTGATGTTGTGTCAACTTGATGTTGTGTCAACTTGATGTTGTGTCAACTTGATGTTGTGTCAGCTTGATGTTGTGTCAACTTGATGTTGTGTCAACTTGATGTTGTGTCAACTTGATGTTGTGTCAACTTGATGTTGTGTCAGCTTGATGTTGTGTCAACTTGATGTTGTGTCAACTCAATGTTGTTTCAACTTGATGTTGTGTCAACTTGATGTTGTGTTACTTGTTCCATGTTAACTTGATGTTGTGTCAACTCAATGTTGTGTCAACTTGATGTTGTGTCAACTTGATTGTGTCAACTCAATGTTGTTCAACTTGATGTTGTGTTACTCGTCTTGTTAACTTGATGCTGTGTTACTCGTTCTGTGTCTGAATATCTTCTCACATGTTAACTTGATGCTGTGTTAGATCTTATTTATATATATTTCAAGTAGCATAGCTTTTTTAGAATGTCGTTCTTGTCACTGCTAGCCTAAAAGATGATATATTTTAGCCTTTCTCTGACTTTACATGCTCAATATGTACACATGGGCTCAATATACACATCATTGTACATGCATCAATATACCATGCATCAATATGTACATCGTCATATGTACACATGGCATCAATATGTAACATGGTCAATATGTAAGTTTAAGTATCCACTACCAAGTGATAATAGTTTTAGTTGACAACTCATTTATTATTGAACTGTTGCTAGCTATCGAGGGTTTGAAACATTTATAAAAGTTTATATTTCTATACATGGATCTCGTAATCGGATCTGGTCTGAATCTAGTCTTCTCTATTTATCTCTAGTAAACTGTCAATTGTAAATCTGTTTTTCTCCATTTACCTCTAGTAAACTGTCAATTATAAATCTGTTTTTCTCCATTTAGTAAACTGTCAATTATAAATCTGTTTTTTCCATTTAGTAAACTGTCAATTATAAATCTGTTTTCTCCATTTATCTCTAGTAAACTGTCAATTATAAATCTGTTTTTCTCATTTATATCTAGTAAACTGTCAATTATAAATCTAGTTTTCTCTATTTATCTCTAGTAAACTATCAATTATAAATCTAGTTTTCTCTATTTATCTCTAGTAAACTATCAATTATAAATCTAGTTTTCTCTATTTATCTCTAGTAAACTGTCAATTATAATTCTAGTTTTCTCTATTTATCTCTAGTAAACTATCAATTATAAATCTAGTTTTCTCATTTATCTCTAGTAAACTATCAATTATAAATCTAGGTTTTCTCTTATTTATCTCTAGTAAACTATCAATTATAAATCTAGTTTTCTCTATTTATCTCTAGTAAACTATCAATTATAAATCTAGTTTTCATTTATCTCTAGTAAACTATCAATTATAAAATATGAATTCATTCCCTCCCTCTCCTTCAGAAACTGTACGAATGATACGAATTGGCAAAGCAACATCAGCTTTTAAAGTCTAAATAAAATATGGAACTGTAAGTTATATAGTATTAAAACTAAATTACGAATTTTCAATTCAAATGTATCAATCCTAACATATGCCAGCGAGAGTTGGAAAATGACTAAAGATATAGAAAGCAAGTTGAATGCATTTGAAAATAGATGTCTGCGAAAAATAATGAATATAAAATAGAACGAATTCAGGAGAAGTGATGAAATCAGAGACATGTCTGGTCAACCACTAGTAACAACTGTTATAAGAAAGAGAAACGGAGATATGTTGGGCATATTCCGAAAAAAATGATCAAAGAATCACAAAGCAGGCATTAAAATGGGAGGGAAATATTTCAAGAAAAAACGCATCGAGAAACCACGAAAAGTACTTTACAGAGAGAGAGAGAGAGAGAGAGAGAGGTGAGTAATATCAGACGCATTTCCCAGGATAGATCGATATGGATTAATTGCTAGCAGACTCTGTATGATTTGTGATCATAAGAGATGAATATAATATCTATGTTGATTTGTCAAAACTAAAGAATTAATTTTCTTATTACACACCACACACACACACACACACACACACACACACACATATATAAATATATATATGACCTTTTTCGTCTTTACAGACAGTCAATTGACAAGTGTTTTACTGTGACAACTTCTGAGCTTTCGCTTTTCTCTCTTGTTGTTCAGCTCATACATAAGTCTCTTTAAAAAAATGCACCTTGCGCAATATCGCTTTCCACATAACTCTGTCACCAGTTAGTTTTTCCCATGTGCTGGGGGACCAATAGAAAAGTTTTTCATTGAGGCTTTGCAGACATCTTTATATCTGAGCAGTGGTCTGTCCTGGTGCCTCTTCCTCCGAAAGTTCACAGAACAACATTTGTTTTGGTATGCGATAAGTTTCCCTTCTTCTCACATGCCCCAACTATCTTAGTCGTCTACTGCTGAGCATGCCCATGATGGAAGGTAGATTTGCACATTGCAGTACTTCAGAGTTGGTTATCTTGTCGTACCACCTGATGTTCATAATCTTGCGTAGACATCGAAGGTGAAAGATGTTAAGTCTCCTCTCGTGTCTTGAGTAGGCTGTCCATGTTTCTGAGCCATATAGTAAAGAACTAATTACACAAACTGAATATATTTGAATCTTTGCCTGTAATGTTAGTTTTGTGTTGTCCCACGCTCGCTTTGATAATATGCCAGCTGAAAATCCTGGCATATCTTTCACGGGAAGTCACCATCAACCATAGTAAACGAGTCGTTGATTTTCTAGGCACCACTTGTACGTTCAGTAGTTTGCTTTCTGAACGATGAGGTTTACTTTTACCATACATAAAATCCACTGGAACAAATTTGCTTCCAAATTGCACGCCGCGGTGTTTAAACCGTGTACTTTTGGTTTGGGATCACGCTAACTACCGCTTAAGCTACAGACCCCTCCCCCACACACACACACACATATATATATATACACACTTACACAACATCGATGAATCGATCGATAAATAAGAGAAGAGAAATCAACCAATAAATGTGTATTTAGATAGAGAAATGTACTAAAAAAATAACACATTTGGATTATGTTATTCCAAAACGACAAACTTCTAAAACAGACAATATTCAGTTCTCAAAGAACCATATTGATCGCTCTAATTATTCTCTCATTTTTCAAAGAATTTAAAAAAAAAAAAAAAAAGAGAAACAACAAAATAACTTTTGATTTCAAATTCCATATTTTTGTTTGTTTATGTTTCAACGTTTGTGATCATTTATTGCATGCTGTAACAAGCAACATTAATCTGTTATTGTATGATGTAACAAGACAACATTAATCTGTTATTGTATGATGTAACGAGACAACATTAATCTGTTATTGCATGATGTAACGAGACAACATTAATCTGTTATTGTATGATGTAACGAGACAACATTAATCTGTTATTGTATGATGTAACAAGACAACATTAATCTGTTATTGCATGCTGTAACAAGACAACATTAATCTGTTATTGTATGATGTAACAAGCAACATTAATCTGTTATTGTATGATGTAACGAGACAACATTAATCTGTTATTGTATGATGTAACAAGACAACATTAATCTGTTATTGTATGATGTAACGAGCAACATTAATCTGTTATTGTATGATGTAACGAGCAACATTAATCTGTTATTGCATGCTGTAACAAGACAACATTAATCTGTTATTGCATGATGTAACGAGACAACATTAATCTATTATTGTATGATGTAACGAGCAACATTAATCTGTTATTGTATGCTGTAACAAGACAACATTAATCTATTATTGTATGATGTAACGAGCAACATTAATCTATTATTGTATGATGTAACGAGACAACATTAATCTGTTATTGTATGATGTAACAAGACAACATTAATCTGTTATTGTATGATGTAACGAGACAACATTAATCTGTTATTGTATGATGTAACGAGACAACATTAATCTGTTATTGTATGATGTAACAAGACAACATTAATCTGTTATTGTATGATGTAACAAGCAACATTAATCTATTATTGTATGATGTAACAAGCAACATTAATCTATTATTGTATGATGTAACGAGACAACATTAATCTGTTATTGCATGATGTAACGAGACAACATTAATCTATTATTGTATGATGTAACGAGACAACATTAATCTGTTATTGTATGATGTAACGAGACAACATTAATCTGTTATTGTATGATGTAACGAGACAACATTAATCTGTTATTGTATGATGTAACGAGACAACATTAATCTATTATTGTATGATGTAACGAGCAACATTAATCTGTTATTGTATGATGTAACAAGACAACATTAATCTGTTATTGTATGTTGTAACAAGACAACATTAATCTATTATTGCATGCTGTAACAAGCAACATTAATCTGTTATTGTATGATGTAACGAGACAACATTAATCTATTATTGTATGCTGTAACAAGCAACATTAATCTGTTATTGTATGATGTAACAAGCAACATTAATCTATTATTGTATGATGTAACGAGACAACATTAATCTGTTATTGCATGATGTAACGAGACAACATTAATCTATTATTGTATGATGTAACGAGACAACATTAATCTGTTATTGTATGATGTAACGAGACAACATTAATATGTTATTGTATGATGTAACAAGACAACATTAATCTATTATTGTATGATGTAACGAGACAACATTAATCTATTATTGTATGATGTAACGAGACAACATTAATCTGTTATTGCATGATGTAACAAGACAACATTAATCTGTTATTGTATGATGTAACGAGACAACATTAATCTGTTATTGTATGATGTAACGAGACAACATTAATCTGTTATTGTATGATGTAACAAGACAACATTAATCTGTTATTGTATGATGTAACAAGCAACATTAATCTATTATTGTATGATGTAACAAGCAACATTAATCTATTATTGTATGATGTAACGAGACAACATTAATCTGTTATTGCATGATGTAACGAGACAACATTAATCTATTATTGTATGATGTAACGAGACAACATTAATCTGTTATTGTATGATGTAACGAGACAACATTAATCTGTTATTGTATGATGTAACGAGACAACATTAATCTGTTATTGTATGATGTAACGAGACAACATTAATCTATTATTGTATGATGTAACGAGCAACATTAATCTGTTATTGTATGATGTAACAAGACAATATTAATCTGTTATTGTATGCTGTAACAAGACAACATTAATCTATTATTGCATGCTGTAACAAGCAACATTAATCTGTTATTGTATGATGTAACGAGACAACATTAATCTATTATTGTATGCTGTAACAAGCAACATTAATCTGTTATTGTATGATGTAACAAGCAACATTAATCTATTATTGTATGATGTAACGAGACAACATTAATCTGTTATTGCATGATGTAACGAGACAACATTAATCTATTATTGTATGATGTAACGAGACAACATTAATCTGTTATTGTATGATGTAACGAGACAACATTAATATGTTATTGTATGATGTAACGAGACAACATTAATATGTTATTGCATGATGTAACGAGGACAACATTAATCTGTTATTGCATGATGTAGCAAGACAACATTAATCTGTTATTGCATGATGTAGCAAGACAACATTAATCTGTTATTGCATGATGTAACAAGACAACATTAATCTATTATTGCATGCTGTAACAAGCAACATTAATCTGTTATTGCATGATGTAACGAGACAACATTAATCTGTTATTGCATGATGTAACGAGCAACATTAATCTATTATTGCATGATGTAACAAGCAACATTAATCTATTATTGCATGATGTAACGAGACAAAATTAATCTGTTATTGTATGATGTAACAAGCAACATTAATCTATTATTGCATGATGTAACGAGACAACATTAATCTATTATTACATGATGTAACGAGACAACATTAATCTATTATTGCATGATGTAACAAGCAACATTAATCTATTATTGCATGATGTAACGAGCAACATTAATCTGTTATTGTATGATGTAACAAGACAACATTAATCTGTTATTGTATGATGTAACGAGACAACATTAATCTGTTATTGCATGATGTAACGAGCAACATTAATCTGTTATTGTATGATGTAACAAGACAACATTAATCTGTTATTGCATGATGTAACGAGACAACATTAATCTATTATTGCATGATGTAACAAGCAACATTAATATGTTATTGCATGATGTAACGAGACAACATTAATCTATTATTGCATGATATAACAAGACAACATTAATCTGTTATTGCATGATGTAACGAGACAACATTAATCTATTATTGCATGATGTAACGAGACAACATGTTTCGCATCCCCAGTCCATTGATATCAACTACTTGCAAATAGTTTGTCGCTTGGATGTGACTAACTTGTGCAGTAGCCAGACAACATAGTTTAATACTTCCTAGTGTCCTCTGTCTTGTTCGTGTGTGTGGGGGCAGCTAGAGGAGAACTAGAGGAGAACTAGAGGAAAACTAGAGGAGAACTAGGGAGAACTAGAGGAGAGAAACTAGAGGAGAACTAGAGGAGAACTGGGAGACTAGGGAGAGGAGCTAGAGGAGAACTAGAGGAGAACTAGGGAGGCTAGAGGAGAACTAGAGGGCACTAGAGGGAGAACTAGAGGAGAACTAGGGAGAACTAGAGGAGAACTAGAGGAGGCTAGGGAGAACTAGAGGAGAACTAGAGGAGAACTAGGGAGAGCTAGAGGAGGAACTAGAGGAAAACTAGGGGAGAACTAGGGAGAACTAGGGAGAGCTAGAGGAGAACTAGAAGAAAACTAGGGGAGAACTAGGGAAGGTGAATGTGTTTAATAGAAGCCTTGCAAACATCGAAGTTGTGTCGCTGATAAAGATAACTTGATAGACACGCAGATTTTGTATATAGACAGATGTAATGTCAAAGACAGTCTATCAGTTTTCATTCATGAGAAGATTGGTTCATAGATATTCTATCAGTCTCTAATTCATGAGAAGATTGGTTCATAGATATTCTACCAGTCTCTAATTCATGAGAAGATTGGTTCATAGATATTCTATCAGTCTCTAATTCATGAGAAGATTGGTTCATAGATATTCTACCAGTCTTTCATTCATGAGAAGATCGGTTCATAGATATTCTATCAGTCTCTAATTCATGAGAAGATTGGTTCATAGATATTCTATCAGTCTCTAATTCATGAGAAGATCGGTTCATAGATATTCTACCAGTCTCTAATTCATGAGAAGATGGGTTAAAATATCAGGAAGTTCTGAAGTTTTCTTTATGTGTGTTGTGTGTGTGTGTGTGTGTGTGTGTGTGTGTGTGTGTGTGGAGGAAGAAGATGATGAGGAGGGGTAAAGAAAAACCACCATCAGTTTACCTTGGTTGTGACAGCTTAGGTAAGGGGTTGTCTGTCTTCTGCAAGAAAGGTCACTGTCGACACTCTTGCAAAGTCGTGGGCCTATGTATCAGGTTGAATAACAGGATTTGGGTCATAGGTCAAAATTATAGACGTCTCACGGTGATTAACTGACAGTTCAAATTTAGAAAATTCTCAGGGCTTCATTTTAAGTTTGACTGTAGCAGTTGTCTTACTGTAGCAGCTGTCTTACTGTAGCAGTATTCTTACTGTAGCAGTATTCTTACTGTAGCAATATTCTTACTGTAGCAGTATTCCTACTGTAGCAGTATTCTTACTGTAGTAGTTTTCTTACTGTAACAGTTTTCTTACTGTAGCAATGTTTTTATTATAGTAGTTTACTTACTGTAGCGGTTTTCTTACTGTAGCAGTTTTCTTACTGTAGCAGTTTTTACTATAGTAGTTTGCTTACTGTAGCAGTATTCTTACTGTAGCAGTATTCTTACTGTAGCAGTATTCTTACTATAGCAGTATTCTTACTGTAGCAGTTTTGATAAAGATTAGACATAATACCGACAACAGCCGCCCACACACACAGTTAGAATACACACATAGGCACATACGTATATCTATGTGGGCTGTGTTTAGATGTTACAGTTGCGTTTATTTGTGTGTTCCTGTAACTGGAAGCCTACAAATATGTGTTATGTCTCTCAAGCCCACACAAGATGAAGATGTCATTAGAAGAACGTGATGTACAGTGGACGAGATGATGATGATGTCAGTATGTGAGATGATGATGTCAGTATGTGAGATGATGATGTCAGTATGTGAGATGATGATGTCAGTATGTGAGATGATGATGTCAGTATGTGAGATGATGATGTCAGTATGTGAGATGATGATGTCAGTATGTGAGATGATGATGTCAGTATGTGAGATGATGATGTCAGTATGTGAGATGATGATGTCAGTGTCTGAGATGATGATGTACTTGAGAAAAGACAACCACCAAAGCAGACGAGATCAAATTAGGACAGACTTCAACAACATGGATAGATCTCACATCTGTCATACAATACGTCGAGAGAGATAGAGGCATTTGTCTGGCCATTTTCGGAAAATGAGACATTTCAAGAGAGACTGATGGACAGGGCAGAGAATTATGTGATGGAGACATGATGATTCAAGTGATGAAAGAACTATCCGATGGATAGAAGAGAACTAATATGGATTGAACAACGATATGATGTGCGGAGGAAAGATGTAATAGATGAAAGCTTCAATTGTAATGGAGTGTAATTGAGGGAGTGTGAAGAATTAAAGATATATGTAATGGAGTGTAATTGAGGGAGTGTGATGAATTAAAGATATATATAATGAATGAAATATCAATGGTTGGAGAATAAATGTATGGGATGGAAACAAGTCCAAGTAAAGGATACTTGACGGTGTTCGGCAGGTAGTATATAATGTTTCACAAGTACAATATGTGCAATTTGATTAACAATATCAGTTAATATATACCAGATAAGTGGAAGAAATAAAAATTATTTATATTATAAAAAAATAATATGAAAGATATAAGTTAGATGTAATAGTAGTAGAATAGATGTAATAGTAGTAGAATAGATGTAATAGTAGTAGAATAGATGTAATAGTAGTAGAATAGATGTAATAGTAGGAGAGTAGATGTAATAGTAGGGAGAATAGATGTAATAGTAGGAGAATAGATGTAATAGTAGTAGAATAGATGTAATAGTTGGAGAGTAGATGTAATAGTAGGGAGAATAGATGTAATAGTAGTAGAATAGATGTAATAGTAGTAGAATAGATGTAATAGTAGTAGAATAGATGTAATAGTAGGAGAGTAGATGTAATAGTAGGAGAATAGATGTAATAGTAGTAGAATAGATGTAATAGTTGGAGAATAGATGTAATAGTTGGAGAGTAGATGTAATAGTAGGAGAATAGATGTAATAGTAGTAGAATAGATGTAATAGTAGGAGAATAGATGTAATAGTTGGAGAGTAGATGTAATAGTAGGAGAATAGATGTAATAGTAGGAGAATAGATGTAATAGTTGGAGAATAGATGTAATAGTAGGAGAATAGATGTAATAGTAGGAGAATAGATGTAATAGTAGTAGAATAGATGTAATAGTTGTAGAATAGATGTAATAGTAGTAGAATATATGTAATAGTAGTAGAATAGATGTAATAGTAGGAGAATAGATGTAATAGTAGGAGAATAGATGTAATAGTAGTAGAATAGATGTAATAGTAGGAGAATAGATGTAATAGTTGGAGAATAGATGTAATAGTAGGAGAATAGATGTAATAGTAGTAGAATAGATGTAATAGTAGGAGAATAGATGTAATAGTTGGAGAGTAGATGTAATAGTAGGAGAATAGATGTAATAGTAGGAGAATAGATGTAATAGTTGGAGAATAGATGTAATAGTAGGAGAATAGATGTAATAGTAGGAGAATAGATGTAATAGTAGTAGAATAGATGTAATAGTTGTAGAATAGATGTAATAGTTGTAGAATAGATGTAATAGTAGGAGAATAGATGTAATAGTAGTAGAATAGATGTAATAGTTGGAGAATAGATATAATAGTAGGAGAATAGATGTAATAGTAGGAGAATAGATGTAATAGTAGGAGAATAGATGTAATAGTAGTAGAATAGATGTAATAGTAGTAGAATAGATGTAATAGTAGTAGAATAGATATAATAGTAGGAGAGTAGATGTAATAGTAGGAGAATAGATGTAATAGTAGGAGAATAGATGTAATAGTAGTAGAATAGATGTAATAGTAGGAGAATAGATGTAATAGTAGGAGAGTAGATGTAATAGTTGGAGAATAGATGTAATAGTTGGAGAATAGATGTAATAGTTGGAGAATAGATGTAATAGTTGGAGAATAGATGTAATAGTAGTAGAATAGATATAATAGTAGGAGAATAGATGTAATAGTAGTAGAATAGATGTAATAGTTGGAGAATAGATGTAATAGTAGGAGAATAGATGTAATAGTTGGAGAATAGATGTAATAGTTGGAGAATAGATGTAATAGTAGGAGAATAGATGTAATAGTAAGAATAGATGTAATAGTAGGAGAATAGATGTAATAGTTGGAGAATAGATGTAATAGTTGGAGAATAGATGTAATAGTTGGAGAATATATGTAATAGTTGGAGAATAGATGTAATAGTTGGAGAATAGATGTAATAGTAGTAGAATAGATGTAATAGTAGTAGAATAGATGTAATAGTAGTAGAATAGATGTAATAGTAGGAGAGTAGATGTAATAGTTGGAGAATAGATGTAATAGTAGTAGAATAGATGTAATAGTAGTAGAATAGATGTAATAGTTGGAGAATATATGTAATAGTTGGAGAATAGATGTAATAGTTGGAGAATAGATGTAATAGTAGGAGAATAGATGTAATAGTAGGAGAGTAGATGTAATAGTTGGAGAATAGATGTAATAGTAGTAGAATAGATGTAATAGTAGAGGTAGATGTAATAGTTGGAGAATAGATGTAATAGTTGGAGAATAGATGTAATAGTTGGAGAATAGATGTAATAGTAGGAGAATAGATGTAATAGTAGTAGAATAGATGTAATAGTAGTAGAATAGATGTAATAGTAGTAGAATAGATATAATAGTAGGAGAGTAGATGTAATAGTAGTAGAATAGATGTAATAGTAGTAGAATAGATGTAATAGTTGGAGAGTAGATGTAATAGTAGGAGAATAGATGTAATAGTAGTAGAATAGATGTAATAGTTGGAGAATAGATGTAATAGTAGGAGAATAGATGTAATAGTAGTAGAATAGATATAATAGTAGGAGAGTAGATGTAATAGTAGTAGAATAGATGTAATAGTAGTAGAATAGATGTAATAGTAGTAGAATAGATATAATAGTAGGAGAGTAGATGTAATAGTAGTAGAATAGATGTAATAGTAGTAGAATAGATGTAATAGTAGTAGAATAGATGTAATAGTAGGAGAGTAGATGTAATAGTTGGAGAATAGATGTAATAGTTGGAGAATAGATGTAATAGTAGGAGAATAGATGTAATAGTTGGAGAGTAGATGTAATAGTAGGAGAATAGATGTAATAGTAGTAGAATAGATGTAATAGTTGGAGAATAGATGTAATAGTAGTAGAATAGATGTAATAGTAGTAGAATAGATGTAATAGTAGTAGAATAGATGTAATAGTTGGAGATAGATGTAATGTTGGAGGTAGATGTAATAGTTGGAAGTAGATGTAATAGTAGAGAATAGATGTAATAGTAGTAGAATAGATGTAATGTTGGAGAATATATGTAATGTTGAGAATAGATGTAATAGTTGGAAGTAGATGTAATAGTAGGAGATAGATGTAATAGTAGTAGAATAGATGTAATAGTAGAAATAATGTAATAGTAGTAGAATAGATGTAATAGTTGGAGAATAGATGTAATAGTAGTAGAATAGATGTAATAGTAGTAGAATAGATGTAATAGTTGGAGAATAATGTAATGTTGGAGTAGATGTAATGTTGGAGTAGATGTAATAGTTGGAGAATAGATGTAATAGTAGGAGAATAGATGTAATAGAGGAGAATAGATGTAATAGTAGGAGAATAGATGTAATAGTTGGAGAATAGATGTAATAGTAGGAGAATAGATGTAATAGTAGTAGAATAGATGTAATAGTAGTAGAATAGATGTAATAGTAGTAGAATAGATGTAATAGTTGGAGAATAGATGTAATAGTAGTAGAATAGATGTAATAGTAGTAGAATAGATGTAATAGTAGTAGAATAGATGTAATAGTTGGAGAATAGATGTAATAGTTGGAGAGTAGATGTAATAGTTGGAGAGTAGATGTAATAGTAGTAGAATAGATGTAATAGTAGTAGAATAGATGTAATAGTTAGAATATATGAATAGTTGGAGAATAGATGTATAGTAGAGAATAGATGTAATAGTAGGAGAATAGATGTAATAGTAGGAGAATAGATGTAATAGTAGGAGAATAGATGTAATAGTAGTAGAATAGATATAATAGTGGAGAATAGATGTAATAGTAGTAGAATAGATGTAATAGTAGGAGAATAGATGTAATAGTAGTAGAATAGATGTAATAGTTGGAGAATAGATGTAATAGTAGTAGAATAGATGTAATAGTAGGAGAATAGATGTAATAGTTGGAGAATAGATGTAATAGTTGGAGAATAGATAATAGTAGTAGAATAGATGTAATAGTAGGGGAATAGATGTAATAGGTGGAGAATGAATATGGGAGAATAAATGTGTGTAAAGAAAATATGTGAGAAATGGCTGAAACAATGACACATCTGTCTGAAGAATAATGTTGAAAGCATGTTTATATATTCTATAAAGACGAACAAGTTACATGTCATATTCGTCAATTAAACTATAATCAAATGCACTCTCGTACACTTGACTAATGTTGCAATTTCGTCAATTGTACACATCTAATTCCAATTTCATATTGTTTCTTCTATGTTACATCTAATTCAATTCATATTGTTCTTCATGTTACACATCTAATCAAATGCTACATCTTCGTCCCAACAAGAAATTTAGTCTATATTCCTGCTACAATTCTCGTGGTATTACATCGTTACATTTACAATCGATTTCATTGCTACATTTGCGTCCCATGTTGTAAACCTAGTCCACATTACATTCTCGTTCAGAGTTACATGAAGTGTCACTACCGATATAAAGACACTACCAATCGAAATACAACAAGTTGTGGAGGAACAAACCACATCAAACACGCCAGATCCCATCAGCGAACTAAACGAAAGCACACACAACAATCTTCCGTTTCAGAACAGGACACTGCAGGCTCAATCATCACATGCACAGAATAAAGTCTGCGCAGACAGCACAGTGCATGTCAGACTGAAACAAGATTCCAGGCATTCTGCATTCAGGTCCATCATATACACTACCGAAACAGAACATGACCTCATCAACAAACTACAGGCAAGCTATGAACTCTCAAGAACTCCACTGACATGCACTATAGAGCAGCCCATCTCATGGTTTAGAATAAGCATATGCAACTGCATGCAAGAAGAAAATCATGTCACACTGTGTTTGATTTCATTTAACGTAATCTTACCTGTATCGTCCTGCAAAGCTGTGATCTCCTCAGGCACGTTACATCTCCTCAGGTACGTTACATCTCCTCAGGTACGTTACATCTCCTCAGGCACGTTACATCTCCTCAGGTACGTTACATCTCCTCAGGTACGTTACATCTCCTCAGGTACGATACATCTCCTCAGGTACGTTACATCTCCTCAGGTACGTTACATCTCCTGAGGTACGTAAAGTCACAAAATAATGAAATCCATACAGAAAGACATTGCCCAGAGATCTCATGTTGACACAGTGTCTCTGAACCCTATCCTATTGGAATCACATGTTCCGGCTCCAATTTTTAAAAAAAAAATCACTGATATTACAAACTTGATTAATTACTGGAAAAAAACTAAGAATTAAATACTACTTTTCATAAACATTACACTTTTACATTTCCATAATTCTAAACTTCACATGTTCCTGATTATAAACTTTACATTATCCTGATACTAAACTTCACATTTTCATGTTTATAGACTCACACATATATCAACTGTTCCGAAATGATCACAAACCCAAATTTTATGGACGGTTACATGACGGCGTTTATGAAATATTAGTCGCATATATACTTTGAACCACGTTTTAGAACCGTTCACATATACCCTCTTTAGATCTACGTCTGTGAACCGTTTCCATGTATACACTTCGGACCACGTCTGTGAACCGTCTCGATGTATCCACTTTGAACCACGTCCGTGAATCGTCTCCATGTATACACTTTGAACCACGTATGTGAACCGTCTCCATGTATCCACTTTGAACCACGTATGTGAACCGTCTCCATGTATACCCCTTTGAACCACGTCTGTGAACCGGTCACATGCATCTACTTTCTGAGCAGACATAAATGGCAGAGACACAACATTTCATCTGTGTATTGCAACAGACACACACATCCTACAACATCCTATGCTCGTGATAGCCAAAGAGAAACTGCTAGAAAACATTGTAAGATCCAAATTTATTCACAATTCCTCACCAAACGATCCGATGACCCGCCATGGGTAGTTAAAATTCAGCAGCTACCGATTAACTAGTTCTTCTGGGGCAGAAGCATCCTTCCCGCTAATTTGTCTCAGACGGACAATGAACTAAAGACCCTCATGAATAATATAAATATGCTATTAACGTCACGCTTTTCCATAAGGTTTCAAGCACAGCAATTCCTCGCATGCATAGACACTCTCGTTCAAAGTACGTTACAAAGACAAACTAAAGGCAATGCTGACAAATGGTACAGCTTGACATTCAATGGTTGCTAGTAGTTCCCTCTGCAGTCTTTGATATTGAGAACTGTGTACACACGAAGCCATTGTTCTAGAATGTTTGTTCTGTGAATAAAGAATATGAATCAAATCTGTCAAAGACATATAAACAGACAGATTCTAAATGTTTCTTTAGATATCTACCGCGACCATTGAATAAACAGATCAGTCAATTCAGTGACTAAAATATATTATAAACGTTAACTAAATATAAACTTTCAAGTTGACAAGACACATTGACTAGACGTATAATTTCAAGTAGACAGATGGACATTTGACTAGACATGAATTTTACCAAACAAAACATGGCATCACGATAGAAGCTGACACAACAAGCTAGGACGAACACAAGATGATACTAAAACTGATGGTATCTTCATTGAACCATCTCATAGTGTCGACTGTCTGATCAATACATGAAGATGATTTTCGCAGAGACATTAGAAAAGATTTAGAAGATAGAGACTTGAGTTTAGACTTCAGGAGATGACATTGAGTTAACATAGACTTTCAAGAGACATGAGACATTGAGTTAACATAGACTTTCAAGAGAGATAAATGAGGGCATTGAGTTAACATAGACTTTCAAGAGATAGAGACATTGAGTTAACATAAACTTTCAAGAGGAAGGAGACATTGAGTTAACATAGACTTTCAAGAGATAATTAGACAAAATTTCAAGGACAGAGATTGAGTTAACATAGACTTTACAAGAAGATTAAAAGAGAATTGAGTACTAAACTTTCAAGAGACAGAGCATTGAGACATAAACTTTGGAGCCGCCGACAGAAAATTAATTTTTCTTCAGTCACCAGTTATGAGTTGAAGAGTAGTCATGTCGACTAATCTTTACTGATTTTTGTCTGAAGGCTTTCTTTCTTTGTCATCAGTGTCTCTCGGCATACAAGCGCGTCTTACTCCGATGTCTGAAGTAAACAAACAGGAAATATGTCATACAAACATGTACCGTGTGCAACCGAAAGATTTTGCGTGCCTCAGTTAGTTTCGAACCGCTGAGATAACTAACACAGCATGTGCTTACTATACTAGCCAAGCATGTTAGAGACTTTGCTGTCCGCGCAGCAGAGAAGTTAACAAAACTATGCGCTATTGAATCCGTGCCGTGGAAATTCCGTGGTTGGTGGTTCAGTTTTTCCATAAATTATGAAATACCAGGTATATCCAAGTATTCTTCTATGAAGTTTTCTCTCGAATCCTTTTAACAAACTTTCTATTTTCTCAACTGTTTTACTGTCTCAGATTCTAGACGAGCTGTTAACATAGTCTAACCACACAACAGACAGCCCCATATACAACATACGTCCTTACCGCTACATCACAGACACACCCATATACAACATATCACGCTACATCACGACACACCATTATACGCCTACGCTACACCACAGCACCTATCAACATACGCCCACGTACACAGACACCCATAACACTGCCCTTACCGCTACACCACAGACAGCCTCATATACAACATACGTCCTTACCGCTACATCACAGACAGCCCCATATACAACATATGCCCTTACCGCTACATCACAGACAGCCTCATATACAATATATGTTTTGTATATCCAGATGTTAAGTTAAATTTGTTCTTTCCCATTTACTGTGATACTTTTTGCCATCAGATAATAAGTTTGTATTTTCTGTAAAACATGATTCACTACTGGTATTACTTGTACTGACAACTTCAATGATTTCTGTCATTCAGTCTCATCAACCTCAGATCATGTGCCGTCTTCACATCAAATCATATTTGTAATTATCTAACGTATTTTCTTCCTCTTTAACTAATGAATGCCCGTCTGCCAGCGTGTTCGTAGCGCGTTGGACTACGGGTGACTATCCCTCTGTGTGTGCAGGTTCAATTCCGCGGGATGGCAGAAAAAGCCACAAATTCCCCAGATTTACGGTGTTCGTGGCACCGAACCGAAGGGTTATGATGTCCATGGCACCGAGCCGAAGAGCTGAAAAGCTCAAGTGCTTCTGGATCGGAAAAAAAACACACAAAAAAAACAAAAAATTAATGAATAATTTGGATATACTGAGAGCCAATCACTTGATGTTACCTCTCCACGTATAACACACTGTTTATCTTGGTCTCTGGACTTTCAGATTTGATTTCAAACAGAATCATCCTTACTAGTGTGTGTGTGTGTGTGTGTGTGTGTGTGTGTGCAAACAATAAAGCACAAAGGAAGGTTGATTGATTGATTGATTGATTGATTGATTGATCATCATTGCACTTCGGTGAGTAGCCATGTGTAGACAGGATGGTAGTTTTACCTCCTATAAAAAACTAGACTAAAACAGAGATTTAAATAATCTGACGAAGTTGGATTGTAGCCATTGCACCGGGTTATCCCATATGGCTCCGTTCCTGTCAGCAGAAATGTCACGCCACCTGTCGAGAGTGTTGCACAGAGCACAGACTTCTTAGCTCCAGCAACAATCCTAGTGATCTTATAGACAACTTGTAGATGCTACTCAGTTGAGATGTGAACTAACAACATTCAGAACAACAGGCCAACCTCTTAACCACTTCACTATATAGATTCCCTGATGGGGGTACATATGTTTACGATGATGATAATGATGACGTTGCAATGAGATGAGGATAATGAAAAAGATAATGACAGTAAAGATGTTTATGATAATGATGAACCTTTGCTTGCAAAAGATCACGGCCATGATTCATGTTCTGATCAACCTGAGCGTCAATATGTCATCTAATGTGCAGTCATGATGTTTGTACTCATTTGTAACATAAATTTAACATCGCATCCGAGCGCACACACACACACACACAGATACACACGTGTGTCCCATACAGCGTATGTGTATTTTTATTTAATAATTTTTGCAGATTTCAAATCTTGTACACGCCACTGGATGATGTGTGTCGACGTATCCCTTCCGATGTGTTTTTTTTTTACTTGTGTACACATGTACACTTGTATTTAATTCCATTGTTTATAAATGTTCTGACATACATTCGCACAAATATATTTGAGGATTGAACAAAAGTCTTCATCACATTTCTCCTTCTATGACAAAGAAAGTAGTATTTTGTCTTCTCTGTGTATGCGTCTCACGGCCTACCCAGAGACAAACGGACGAGTAAGGCATGGAAGAGACAGGCCGACAACTATCATCGATTGAATGATGTCTGGTAACACGGTGGCACTGCTAACCTGCTTTCCCACCCATCTCCATTTCGACTTGTGCCGTTTCTCTCATTGTGTCATCTCCAGAGACTAGCGAGGCACGACTACGTTCCCCCCATGTGACCAAATTAGATTATCATGCCGTGTTCAAACTCTTCTAATGGCCGGCCGCTGTTTGGTCATTTTATTAGGCCCACAGAACCACGTCTCTTGTCGCCTGTTATACCCAGCCACGCTCCTGGAGTTCCAAAGACACGCAGACATGCAACGCTACACTCAGCGGCACTCCTCGCTCCCTGAGATACCCGCATGCAAGCGCTCACCCAGATGGCAGGACATGTACTTACGTGTCCTGATGCAGAAAGTATCGGAAATTTGCCAGGATATCCTACTCCTTAAGGGCCTCAATTTTCTCATCTAGCTATAGGGGTATGAAACGTGACCAGGTATACCGACACGTGATCCTCGAATTCGAGACCTGTCTAAGATAATTTAAAACACTTAAATTTGGGAATTCATTTCTTTGCATTTCAGTGTTCATATTTGCGATCATCATCAAATACAAGCAGCCAATGCTATTTTCATTGCTAATGTGCGGGTCACTACATTTGTTCTGTTTAAGCACATTATAACAAGTGCCTTTTATATAAAAAAATAGAAATGTGCAAAGAAAGTATTATAATACAATCTGAATTAAAACGATAAAACTAGTGTTCACAATGGCAGCATTCTAACACTAGACTAAAGAAGTATAAATATTGACATCATCATCATGTTCAAATATCATGTCAAGAGCTTCAAAGATCAGGGTAGTCTGGGAACAAAGCCTCAAGAGTTTGATCATGAATTTGGAAACAAAAGTACAATAGCAATATCATGTCAATGACTGGCTCTATTGTTATATGGTGGTTTCTCACATTGTTACTGTACTGTTATATGGTGGTTTCTCACATTGTTACTTTACTGTTACATGGTGGTTTCTCTCATTGTTACTTTACTGTTACATGGTGGTTTCTCACATTGTTACTTTACTGTTACATGGTGGTTTCTCTCATTGTTACTTTACTGTTACATGGTAGTTTCTCACATTGTTACTGTACTGTTACATGATGACTTCTCACATTGTTACTTTACTGTTACATGATGACTTCTCACATTGTTACTTTACTGTTATATGATGACTTCTCACATTGTTACTTTACTGTTACATGGTGGTTTCTCTCATTGTTACTTTACTGTTACATGGTGGTTTCTCTCATTGTTACTTTACTGTTACATGGTGGTTTCTCACATTGTTACTTTACTGTTACATGGTGGTTTCTCTCATTGTTACTTTACTGTTACATGGTGGTTTCTCACATTGTTACTTTACTGTTACATGGTGGTTTCTCTCATTGTTACTGTACTGTTACATGGTAGTTTCTCACATTGTTACTGTACTGTTACATGGTGGTTTCTCACATTGTTACTTTACTGTTACATGATGACTTCTCACATTGTTACTTTACTGTTATATGATGACTTCTCACATTGTTACTTTACTGTTACATGGTGGTTTCTCTCATTGTTACTTTACTGTTACATGGTGGTTTCTCACATTGTTACTTTACTGTTACATGGTGGTTTCTCTCATTGTTACTTTACTGTTACATGGTGGTTTCTCACATTGTTACTTTACTGTTACATGGTGGTTTCTCTCATTGTTACTGTACTGTTACATGGTAGTTTCTCACATTGTTACTGTACTGTTACATGGTGGTTTCTCACATTGTTACTTTACTGTTATATGATGACTTCTCACATTGTTACTTTACTGTTACATGGTGGTTTCTCTCATTGTTACTGTTATATGATGGCTTCTCACATTATTAATAACAATAAACGATGAATATTCATCTGAGTAGCCATATCGTTTTCTATTGTAACCGCAGCATTGTCCTTTTTATTTAGTAGCTATATTTTTCTTCTTGTAGCTGCAGTATGTTTTGTAGTACACTTGTTGTTGTAGCTACACTCGTTGTTGTAGCTACACTTGTTGTTGTAGTAGCTACACTTGTAGTTATAGCTACACTTGTAGTTGTGGTTACACTTTTTGTAGCTACACTTGTAGTTGTAGCTACACTTGTAGTTGTAGCTACACTTGTAGTTGTAGCTACACTGGTTGTTGTAGTAGCTACACTTGTAGTTGTAGCTACACTGGTTGTTGTAGTAGGTACACTTGTAGTTGTAGCTACACTTTTTGTAGCTACACTTGTAGTTGTAGCTACACTTGTAGTTGTAGCTACACTTGTAGTTGTAGCTACACTGGTTGTTGTAGTAGCTACACTTGTAGTTGTAGCTACACTGGTTGTTGTAGTAGGTACACTTGTAGTTGTAGCTACACTTGTTGTAGTAGCTACACTTGTAGCTGTAGCTACACTTGTAGTTATAGCTACACTTGTAGTTGTAGCTACACTTTTTGTAGCTACACTTGTAGTTGTAGCTACACTTGTAGTCGTAGCTACACTTGTAGTTGTAGCTACACGTGTTGTTGTTGTAGAAATATTTAAAACTCTATTCTCCATGTGTAAGTGTTTGTGTAGAATGTCTGTGATCGCTAGAAGTTCACACAATCAACTTCACTAACCAATTATCTGATGCAATAAGCTAGAAGTTCACACAATCAACTTCACTAACCAATTATCTGATTCAATAAGCTAGAAGTTCACACAATCAACTTCACTAACCAATTATCTGATGCAATAAGCTAGAAGTTCACACAATCAACTTCACTAACCAATTATCTGATGCAATAAGCTAGAAGTTCACACAATCAACTTCACTAACCAATTATCTGATGCAATAAGCTAGAAGTTCACACAATCAACTTCACTAACCAATTATCTGATGCAATAAGGTAGGTTACTAGTTGTCTCTGATTGAAGTGAATTCTTTCAGCTTTGTTATTCACTTCTCTTGATTTCTTCCAACTTCAAGTTGAATGGTTGGTGAATAACGGTACTAACTTCTATATCGAACATTGAGTTCTAGTTCTAACTTCTATATCAGACATTGAGTGCTAGTTCTAACTTCTATATCGAACATTGGGTCCTAGTACTAACTTCTATATAGAACATTGAGTTCTAGTACTAACTTCTATATAGAACATTGAGTTCTAGTACTAACTTCTATATAGAACATTGAGTTCTAGTACTAACTTCTATATAGAACATTGAGTTCTAGTACTAACTTCTATATCAACATTGAGTTCTAGTTCTAACTTCTATATCAGACATTGAGTGCTAGTACTAACTTCTATATAGAACATTGAGTTCTAGTACTAACTTCTATATAGAACATTGAGTGCTAGTACTAACTTCTATATAGAACATTGGGTCCTAGTACTAACTTCTATATAGAACATTGAGTTCTAGTACTAACTTCTTTATAGAACATGGAGTTCTAGTACTAACTTCTATATAGAACATTGAGTTCTAGTACTAACTTCTATATAGAACATTGAGTTCTAGTACTAACTTCTATATAGAACATTGAGTTCTAGTACTAACTTCTATATAGAACATTGAGTCCTAGTACTAACTTCTATATAGAACATTGAGTTCTAGTACTAACTTCTATATAGAACATTGAGTCCTAGTACTAACTTCTATATAGAACATTGAGTTCTAGTACTAACTTCTATATAGAACATTGAGTTCTAGTACTAACTTCTATATAGAACATTGAGTTCTAGTACTAACTTCTATATAGAACATTGAGTTCTAGTACTAACTTCTATATAGAACATTGAGTTCTAGTACTAACTTCTATATAGAACATTGAGTCCTAGTACTAACTTATATATAGAACATTGAGTTCTAGTACTAACTTCTATATAGAACATTGAGTCCTAGTACTAACTTCTATATAGAACATTGAGTTCTAGTACTAACTTCTATATAGAACATTGAGTGCTAGTACTAACTTCTATATAGAACATTGAGCTCTAGTACTAACTTCTCTTTACGACAATGCATGGATACGATTTGTGTTATGAAAGTCTCACGTATGTCAATGGCTAGGCAATGTGGGCCGTCAGAAATAAGAGTATACGATTCCAACCCTGTGTTTGTTCATTTGTTTTTTCCTGAAGCTCCTAATACTTTTTCACTTGTTTATTTATTAATCATATTCATTGCTTCTGTTGTTTCTTCTATGATCATATTCATTGCTTCTGTTGTTTCTTCTATAATCATATTCATTGCTTCTGTTGTTTCTTCTATAATCATATTCATTGCTTCTGTTGTTTCTTCTATAATCATATTCATTGCTTCTGTTGTTTCTTCTATAATCATATTCATTGCTTCTGTTGTTTCTTCTATAATCATATTCATTGTTTCTGTTGTTTCTTCTATAATCATATTCATTGCTTCTGTTGTTTCTTCTATAATCATATTCATTGCTTCTGTTGTTTCTTCTATAATCATATTCATTGCTTTTGTGTTTCTTCTATAATCATATTCATTGCTTCTGTTGTTTCTTCTATGATCATATTCATTGTTTCTGTTGTTTCTTCTATGATCATATTCATTGTTTCTGTTGTTTCTTCTTGATCATATTCATTGTTCTGTTTCTTCTATAATCATATTCATTGCTTCTGTTGTTTCTTCTATAATCATATTCATTGTTTCTGTTGTTTCTTCTATGATCATATTCATTGTTTCTGTTGTTTCTTCTATGATCATATTCATTGTTTCTGTTGTTTCTTCTAGAATCATATTCATTGTTCTTTGTTTCTTCTTAATCATATTCATTGTTTCTTGTTTCTTCTATAATCATATTCATTGTTCTGTTTTCTTCTATATCATATTCATTGTTTCTGTTGTTTCTTCTATAATCATATTCATTGTTCTGTTGTTTCTTACTAATCATATTCATTGCTTGTTGTTTCTTTATAATCATATTCATTGTTTCTTGTTTCTTCTATAATCATATTCATTGTTTCTGTTATTTCTTCTATAATCAATTCATTGTTTCTAGTATTTTCTTCTATAATCATATTCATTGTTCTTTGTTTCTTCTATAATCATATTCATTGTTTCTAGTATATCTTCTATAATCATATTCATTGGTTCTATTGTTTCTTCTATAAACATTTCATTGTTTCTAGTTTCTTCTATATATATCATTAGTCTCTAGTCTTCTTATATCATATCATTGATTCTAGTTTCTTCTATAATCATATCATTGTTCTATGTTCTTCTATAATCATATTCATTGATTTCTTGTTATCTAATTCTATATCATTGTTCTTTGTTTCTTCTATGATCATATCATTGATTTCTATTGTTTCTTCTAGACATATTCATTGTTTGTGTTATATCTATAATCATATTATTGTTCATGCTAGTGTTTCCGTCAGAATCATATTCATTGTTCTGTTTCTTCTGTGATCGTTCATTGTTCTGTTTTTCCTGATAATCTATATTCATTCTTCGTTGTTTCTTTATAATCATATTCATTGCTTCTGTTGTTTCTTCTTAATCATATTCATTGCTTCTGTTGTTTCTTCTGTGATCATATTCAATGCTTCTGTTGTTTCTTCTGTGATCATATTCATGCTTCTGTTGTTTCTTCTGTAATCATATTCATGCTTCTGTTGTTTCTTCTGTAATCATATTCATGCTTCTGTTGTTTCTTCTGTAATCATATTCATTGCTTCTGTTGTTTCTTCTGTGATCATATTCATTGCTTCTGTTGTTTCTTCTGTGATTCTTTATAAACACTTCTTATTATTTGTATTCTGTTACTAACTCTGGAAAACGAATCATAACTTCAGTTTCTCTAATCTACAATGGATAATGTTACCCACTAAAGGATACAAATGTATTTTAAATCTTGTTTCAAACAAAATCCTACTATAATTTCATTTGTTAGATGTATCTACTCATAATGTTGCGTAGACGTTGTGTAATCTTGTAATGTTGTGTAGATTTGTAGTGTTGTAATGATTTTAACTTGTTAGACTGTAACTATGTAGATGTTGTAGATGTATTGTAGACTTGCTAGATGTTGCATGTTAGACGTTATCGTGAATGTTGTGTAGACGTTGTGTAGATGTTGTAATGTTGTGTAGACGTTGTGTAGATGTTGTAATGTGTAGACGTTGTAATGTTGTTGACGTTGTGTAGATGTTGCAATGTGTAGACGTTGTAATGTTGTGTAGACGTTGTGTAGATGTTGTAATGTTGTAGACGTTGTTAATGTTGTAATGTAGACTATTGTAATGTTGGTAGACGTTGTATGTAGATGACTTGCAATTGTGTAGACGTTGTAATGTTGTGTGACGGTATGTGTATATGTTGTAATGTGTAGACGTTGTAATGTTGTGTAGACATTGTAATGTTGTGTAGACGTTGTAATGTGTAGACGTTGTGTAGACATTGTAATGTTGTGTAGACGTTGTAATGTTGTGTAGACGTTATAATGTTGTGTAGACGGTGTGTAGACGTTGTAATGTTGTATAGACGTTGTAATGTTGTGTAGACGTTGTAATGTGTAGACGTTGTGTAGACGTTGTAATATTGCGTACACGTTGTAATGTTGTGTAGACGTTGTAATGTTGTGTAGACGTTGTAATGTGTAGACGTTGTGTAGACGTTGTAATATTGCGTACACGTTGTAATGTTGTGTAGACGTTGTAATGTTGTGTAGACGTTGTAATGTTGCGTACACGTTGCAATGTTGTATAGACGTTTTGTAGACGTTGTAATGTTGTATAGACGTTGTGTAGACGTTGTAATGTTGCGTACACGTTGTAATGTTGTGTGCACGTTGTAATGTTGTGTATTGATTCTAATCAAGTACTTCTGTCAGTTCAGTTAACAACAGCTGTTATTGCCTGATATGGTAAAACTTTTGTTCTTATTTTTCCGTCCAACATTTGAAGTTATTCTCGAAATGTTTCTTTGTTGACATATATCTGCTTGATTTAACAGTGGAGCACCCCTCTCTCTCTCTCTCTCCCTCACATCCGCTGACAAAACCCAGATCTACATGACAGAAGTCGAAGTTGAATTGACATTCAATCAAACTCATTGACAATAGACTATTACAATATTTAATTAATGTTGTATATCCCCCCCCCTTTCCCATATAGACGTTCTGTATACAACTGCAATAATCTGAATGCAACTTGTAAGTTTAAACGTTAGCAAGTTATTGAATATATTTTCTCTTGATAAACATCTGGTGTTCCGTTGTAAGAAGTGAAATTTAGCGAAAGTTTCTGTCATCCGTTGAAATAATTGAACCACCATGCGTGAGTAACCGATCGAAGGGTTGACTGATTGTGTCAGAGATCGACTTGATCAAATGTGCATCACTTAATTTAGCTTCTAGATTACTAATTATCATTGACTTGTCAATTTTCTTGCAAGGTTCTGCTGAACCTGTTACTACCCAGCCAGTTTCTATCTGGTCTGATTTATCTTAGGTCAGCCCAGGAGGCTGTGATTGAAAGCATGTGCTGTTACTGTTTTCTCTAGGATCTTCTCATCTGCTCATTTATCTCTTACTTTGTTGGTTTTAATCGACGGAATATCTGGTTATAATTGTGCTTTTTTCCTTCTATTTGTTTGTAAAGAGGCTCAGACAGTATTCAAGCATATGACACAGTATATGTTGATCTCAAGATGTAGCAACCTAGAAAACAAAACATTGCTACACATACACTGGTTTCTCTACACATATATATGTGTCTGTTATTCCATTGTTATGTGTGCACTTTCGTTGCTCTGTATGTGTGTGTGCTGATATCAGAAAGTTATTTCAATAACGATGCTGTTCTCATTATAATCTGGTTTCTCTGTAAACATGGTGACTTTTTTCTTTGTGCGTGTTCAATATGTCGACATGTTTTCCTGCTATCTTTAGTTACTAGTATGTGTTCAATATGTCGCCATGTTCTCCTACTTATGATGTGTAGTTACTAGTGATGTGTTTAATATGTCGCCATGTTCTCCTGCTTATGATGTGTAGTTGCTAGTGATGTGTTTAATATGTCGCCATGTTCTCCTGCTTATGTTGTGTAGTTACTAGTGATGTGTTTAATATGTCGACATGTTCTTCTGCTTATGTTGAACATATTACAGATGATTTTGTTATCAGACAGAATAAATATATGTTATTACTTTCAACTGTCTCATACAAACTGTGCTATATAGACATCCATACAAACTGTGCTATAGACATGAAGCAACTGTGATATATAGACATCTGATACAAGCTGTGCTATATAATCTAATACAAACTGTGCTATATAGACATCTGAAGCAAGTTGTGCTATATAGACATCCGATACAAACTGTGCTATATAGACATATGAAGCAAGCTGTGATATATAGACATCTGATACAAGCTGTGCTATATAGACATCTGATACAAGCTGTGATATATAGACATCTGATACAAGCTGTGCTATATAGACATCTGATACAAGCTGTGCTATATAGACATCTGATACAAGCTGTGCTATATAATCTAATACAAACTGTGCTATATAGACATATGATACAAACTGTGCTATATAGACATCTGATACAACTGTGATATATGACATCGATACAAGCTGTGCTATATAGACATCTGATACAAGCTGCATATAATCTAATACAAACTGTGCTATATAGACATATGATACAAACTGTGCTATATAGACATCGATACAAGCTCTATAGACATCGATACAAGCTGTGCTATATAGACATCCGATACAAACTGTGCTATATAGACATCTGTCGGTAATAGTTTGCTTCCTTACTACCATCTTCTTGGTAACATGTCGATTAATTTTTTTTAAAGTATTTGATTAACTGGAAGTTCATGTTCACCAGATATAAGTTATATTCCAACTGTCGAGTTTATGTTCACCAGATATAAGTTATATTCCAACTGTCGAGTTTCATTATATTCGAGTGACGCCCTGGCGCTAAATGCAAAAAGAAAATGCACATAATTCTTCTCTATTCTTGGTTGTCCTATGTCTTGTGTTCCAACTGTCATTCATTTCTTTCAGTTTTTATTCTACTGTTCTCCTCAACATCATGTTGGGCCTTACATGTTTTCCTTTACCTTCTAGTGTCCAGCACAGTGCAGTTTTCGTCAGTTAGTCTCCATACGTATCACATGTCCGTTCTATCTCCGTCGTGTCTCTCTCTCTTGGATCGTGACACACATATTCTTCTCTTGGACCGTGACGCACATATTCTCTCTCTGATCGTGACGACATATTCTCTCTCTTGGACCGTGACGCACATATTCTCTCTCTTGGACCGTGACGCACATATTCTCTCTCTTGGATCGTGACGCACATATTCTCTCTCTTGGATCGTGACGCACATATTCTCTCTCTTGGATCGTGACGCACATATTCTCTCTCTTGGACCGTGACGCACATATTCTCTGGTTTACAATGAGCAAACAATTCTTGGTGCGTACTACATGTCCGTTCCATCTCCGTCGTGTCTCTCTCTTGGATCGTGACGCACATATTCTCTCTCTTGGACCGTGACGCACATATTCTCTCTCTTGGATCGTGACGCACATATTCTCTCTTGGACCGTGACCACATATTCTCTCTCTTGGATCGTGACTCACATATTCTCTCTCTTGGATCGTGACGCACATATTCTCTCTCTTGGACCGTGACGCACATATTCTCTCTCTTGGACCGTGACGCACATATTCTCTCTCTTGGATCGTGACGCACATATTCTCTCTCTTGGATCGTGACGCACATATTCTCTCTCTTGGATCGTGACGCACATATTCTCTCTCTTGGATCGTGACGCACATATTCTCTCTCTTGGATCGTGACGCACATATTCTCTCTCTTGGACCGTGACGCACATATTCTCTGGTTTACAATGAGCAAACAATTCTTGGTGCGTACTACATGTCCGTTCCATCTCCGTCGTGTCTCTCTCTTGGATCGTGACGCACATATTCTCTCTCTTGGACCGTGACGCCCATATTCTCTCTCTTGGATCGTGACGCACATATTCTCTCTCTTGGATCGTGACACACATATTCTCTCTCTGGATCGTGACCACATATTCTCTCTCTTGGATCGTGACACACATATTCTCTCTCTGGATCGTGACCACATATTCTCTCTTGGATCGTGACGCACATATTCTCTCTCTTGGATCGTGACTCACATATTCTCTCTCTTGGATCGTGACGCACATATTCTCTCTCTTGGACCGTGACGCACATATTCTCTCTCTTGGACCGTGACGCACATATTCTCTCTCTTGGACCGTGACGCACATATTCTCTGGGCTACAATGAGCAAACAATTCTTGGTTGAGTTTCATTCTGAGATTGAAGATTTCCAAATAAATATGATTGTTTCAATTCTAGTGTTGGCTTTGTCTTTCTCTTTATTGATGGTGAGCAAGGTATTTTTAACATTGTCTTGGAGGTTATAGCTATAGTCTGTTCAACTTGTCATGCCCACAGATAAAAATGTGTATCTTTGTAACCATTTGAGGAAATAACTTGAAAACTTGCATGTGAACTACACATGTTCCCGACGCTACCAGATATTTGTTGCCATTCAAACAATCATACCATCTAGAAATTGCCTTCTTTGTGCTATATATTTAACGCGTCCATTGGCATGGTTAGAGAAAACTCATGTTGACAGACATTTAATACATTGACATGGTTGGAGAACACTCATGTTTACAGACATTTAATACATTGACATGGTTAGAGAAAATTAATGTTTACAGACATTTAATACATTGGCATGGTTAGAGAAAACTCATCTTTACAGACATTTAATACATTGATGACAAAAATAGCAAAATTCAGGTACTAAACCCGTGGTTTTTTAAAACAATTCTTGCATTTCCCGTGCACCAAATCAACTCTTCGATGACCATGGTAAACAAATGACGTCATATGTGTGACACGGACTTTTAGTTAAAGGCGTATATCGAAATTAGTTTGAAGCTATTGAGTCATATTGTTGACCTCAAAACAGACATTGGTATAATATTTCTAGCTAAACACGTAAACACAAAGTACTACAGTTTTACAAAATACATAAACAGTGACGATAAACAGCAACGTTTCGACCAAAAGGCCTTTATCAAGCAAACGACACAACAGGAGTGACGAATTATAGAGAACACTTACAAATGGACGATAACGGAAAAATGCAAATGTATCTAATGAACTGGGAATAAAAACGAATAACGATAAAGGCCTTTTGGTCGAAACGCCGCTGTTCATCGTCGCTGTTTCTGTATTTTGTAAAACTATAGTACTTTGTTTGTACGTGTTTCGCTATTTACCAAGTTTTACTGCAGTCTTCCCCCTATTTAAATATTACAATATATATTATACAAATTAAGGTAAGCAGAAATGTAGACGATTATCGAAAAAAGGTGGAGGCTGCAGTAAAACTTTGAAAATAGCTAAACACGTAAACACAAAGCACTACAGTTCCACAAAATACATAAACAGTGACGACAAACAGCAACGTTTCGACCAAAAGGCCTCTATCAAGCAAACAACACAACAAGAATGACGAATTTCGAGGAACACTACAAATGGACGATTACATGTGGAAACATAAACCTATCTAATGAAAATCTGGGAATAAAAACGAACAACGAAATGAGTGCAACACAAAAACCGAAAGTGGAAAAGAAGAGAAACAATAAACAATATAGTGGATAAATAACACATATATGGAGCAAACACACATATAGATTACAAGGCACGAGATAAGACAGTACTAAGAAGCATAGGAATGTGATGCGTTGAGTCCAAGAGGTCGCAAAGTGCCATAGAATGAAATAAAACGGTTCTCCAGGGCGAATCGACTGCGATCATCGGAGGAACATGATCGGATGGCTGTGACCTGGAGTTTTATTTTATTTCATTCTATGGCACTCAGTTTTACTGCAGTCTCCACCTTTTTTCTATAATATTTCTAATGAGTTTGAGTTTATAATGTAAAAAGTATCATTAATACTATACGTGCATTTCCACAAAGAGACACATATGGGTCATCTGTACTATCTGTAGTATACAAGAACCAAAAAGAAGAGCTATTTTATTGCAGTGATATCTTCTAACCACATATGTTAACACATACACACATTGTAACGAACAAGCAGCAATACCTCCCTACCACATATGTTAACGCACGCACATTGTAACGAACAAGTAGCGATTTGAAAATAACGTCTCAAAGTATCTCCGCCATTGCCAGTCGCAAATCTGGAAGTGAAAGGGAGGGGATGGCATTATAACATGGCAGCTAACTTTAACTGTAATGTAATTTATTTAAAAACAATAATACAACTAAGTCTACATTTCTTGTTTATTTCATGACTATATTGCAAATATCAACATTGGCCCCCATGAATAAGCTGGGATGATACGCCTTTGTATGAGACGTTGTCATCAAATGTCATATTGGTGCGTTTACTGTAAAAATTAAAATTTCGTTTCAGACTCGCCAAATATGCAAATCATCAAATGAAAGTTATATTACAAAATCCAGGTTTCTTATAGCAATTTCTTCCATCAGACATTTGCGTCGGTATAATTCTGAGATTTGATGCAAAGTTTCGCTATTGTGGAATTGAATGTATTATACAATTCGCATTGGACTGTGGGCATGGGTTGTTGAACAGACTATAAGATGAGATATCTACACTGTAGGTACGAAACTGTAGCTTATAGCTAGGCTCAGATATCTACACTGTAGCTTATAGCTAGGCTCAGATATCTACACTAGGTTATAGCTAGGCTGAGATATCTACACTAGGTTATAGCTAGGCTCAGATATCTACACTAGGTTATAGCTAGGCTGAGATATCTACACTGTAGCTTATAGCTAGGCTGAGATATCTACACTGTAGCTTATAGCTAGGCTGAGATATCTACACTGTAGCTTATAGCTAGGCTGAGATATCTACACTGTAGCTTATAGCTAGGCTCAGATATCTACACTGTAGCTTATAGCTAGGCTCAGATATCTACACTGTAGCTTATAGCTAGGCTCAGATATCTACACTGTAGGTACTAAACATCTGTTTTTAGCACAGTCTTTTTTCAGACTAAAGTTTTCTTTTCGATCATTTCTCGTTTAGCTAGACTGCAGTGATGCAGACTTAAAAGAGCCACCACGTGAAGACTGAGTAAGGACTTATTCTGTTCTAGTTCACTGACCTTGACACTGGCTTCTATGAACTCACGGCGTCCTCAAACGGACATTCAGATTTTTATTTGTTCATCTCGCGTCCCTTGATAACAGAAGACCTTTCGGTACATTTAGAGAAAACGGAATTTCCCGTTGATGTGGACTGAATTTTATATATATTTGTTAGAGCACTGTAAACATTTATAGCAGTTTCACACAATTCTATAAGTTTATGTTTATTTATTTCAGAAAAATTGTTTATAATAATGATATAACTTCAATGCTACATTTAATCTGTAACATAATATAATTTTGTTTTCACGTTTTACATTATTTGAAAACATAAATTCATATTTGTCTAGCAATACTGGAACATCAGGGGAATCCAAGCTTTTCCTGAGATTTTGTCCACCATTGGATTTAATCAAATTAATATACAATTCCATGTACAAATTAATATACAGTTCCATGTACAAATGAATTACATCCATGTACAAATTAATGTACACCCATGTACAAATTAATATACAGTTGCATGTACAAATTAATATACAGTTGCATGTACAAATTAATATACAGTTCCATGTACAAATTAATATACAGTTGCATGTACAAATTAATATACAGTTGCATGTACAAATTAATATACAGTGCAGTTATTTTGTCTGTGCAATATTTACACATCAATTATTTTGAGTAATACTATTTGTGATACATATAAAATTAAATTATCTTTACCCAGCACCCACGTACACACTGTTGTTACAACGAAACTCTGACAAGACCAGTCCCGCAGTATTTGATTTCTTCCAGGTGTGTTCACATCACCGATTTAAGTTCGTGCTAGTTTCTCAAGTGAACCCATTAAGAAGTAATACATCTTTATTTAATAAGTATTATGCTGGTCACGACCGGGTCAAACCGATTTGAACACGGCTCAAACCATTCAGATCAGATACGGGTTAGGGTTAGCTAGTTATGATGATACTACACCAGATATCTGTGAAATATGTACAGGCACGCCCTCAGATGGAATACACACTTTCAAGGCAAATGCTGGCTCGATGAATTGGACACATTCGAGAAGAGAATCCTCTGTCACAGTTCTTGTTTGGTGTGATTGCTTTGATTGTCTGGAACATGTCATACAGAACACTTGGATCATGATGTATCTTATAATATACCGTGACATCCTTCTCTGTCACATCATATAGGTGTCAGGTTCCTAATACTAAAGACAAGAAGTAGACAATGTGATTGGTATATCATATAGTAGTACTGTTGGTATATCATATAGTAGTACTGTTGGTATATCATATAGTAGTACTGTTGGTATATCATATAGTAGTACTGTTGGTATATCATATAGTAGTACTGTTGGTATATCATATAGTAGTACTGTTGGTATATCATATAGTAGTACTGTTGGTATATCATATAGTAGTACTGTTGGTATATCATATAGTAGTACTGTTGGTATATCATATAGTAGTACTCTTGGTATATCATATAGTAGTACTGTTGGTATATCATATAGTAGTACTGTTGGTATATCATATAGTAGTATTTGGTATATCATATAGTAGTAACAGTCGACTTCTTCTTCTTCCAGCGCTCCATATCGACGTGAATTACTTTTAATGAAAATCATCTTTGCGTCCACACTATATGAGAGCGTTCAGAATGTCAGCTCTATCCATTGGCTGAGCAGTCCCTGATATAGTGGTAGATTTACATAATGAGAATATAGATGGCAGATTACATAATGAGAATGTAGATGGCAGATTACAAAATGAGAATGTAGATGGCAGATTACAAAATGAGAATGTAGATGGCAAACTGAGAATGTAGATGGCAAACTGAGAATGTAGCAGACTACAAAATGAGAATGTAGATGGCAAACTGAGAATGTAGATGGCACACTGAGAATGTAGATGGCACACTGAGAATGTAGATGGCAGACTACAAAATGAGAATGTAGATGACAGACTGACAATGTAAACGGCTGACTATAAAATGAGAATGTAGATGACAGATTAGACAATGAGAATGTAGATGACAGACTAGACAATGAGAATGTAGATGGTAGACTATAAAATGAGAATGTAGATGAAAGATAACCAAAAAACAAAAATAAAGTATGAAACAGCTGAGTCTCCTGCACTGACATCTGTCAACAACAGAAGTAAAACCAGCTTAGCGTCTAGGACATATGTGATCGTTCTATGGTCACGGACTCCATCTGGCGCGTGACATAGGAAACTAGTCAATCTTTATATGATGTGAAGCTAGTTGTCTTCTTTATACTTTTGTCTGTTTCATTGCTTGTCTTACACTCAGAGACAGCTGTCTTCTATATACTTTTGTCTGTTTCATTGCTTGTCTTACACTCAGAGACAGCTGTCTTCTATATACTTTTGTCTGTTTCATTGCTTGTCTTACACTCAGAGACGCTGTCTTCTATATACTTTGTCTTTCTTACTTGTCTTACTCAGAGACACTGTCTTCTATACTTTGTCTACCTCATTGCTTGTCTTACACTCAGAGACAGTTTATGTCCATGTTGGTATATAATGTCGTAAACATCATGTAAACAAAGTTGACAATGTTTTCCGAATTTAGAATATTAATATTTGATACGTCATGATTCCTTCATGTGGCTGTGTCAAACACATTCATAGATTGTTTCATGTGGCTGTGTCAAACACATTCATTGATTGTTTCATGTGGCTGTGTCAAACACATTCATTGATTGTTTCATGTGGCTGTGTCAAACACATTCATTGATTGTTTCATGTGGCTGTATCAAATACATTCATTGATTGTTTCATGTGGCTGTGTCAAACACATTCATTGATTGTTTCATGTGGCTGTGTCAAACACATTCATTGATTGCTTGATTGATATAACCATCGTTATTGCATTAGATTAGTAACTATCATGTTGCTCCATTTCTGTTTTTACACAATTAGATCTCAGCGACAGTGACCATACTCGTAGCGCCTGGCGAAAGTCCTGATGAAATTTTGAAGATGGTGAAATTATTTTGAATGTTTTTTGTTGTTCTAATAACTTTTTGTTGTTCTAATAACTTTTTGTTGTTCTAATAACTTTTTCCTGGACTAATGAATCTTTCCACCCTGACCTTCTCGATTTTGAACTGCTAATGGTTCTTTCACATGCTCAACTTCAACATGAAATTACGTTTTATCCTCCGTCTCCGATAGGACTAGGAGCTCTGAGCTCAGAGATCTCTGGGGAAATATCCTGAATGTGAAATAAATGTGATAACTTATATTCTAGCTGTTACAGACAGTTGAAATCAGACTATTTATAAATAAGTGGATAATGTCAATCATACATACAATCAAAGTCGACGTGAATGATTGTACACATTCTAGGTTGTACACATTCTAGATTGTACACATTCTAGGGATATATTTTAGAAATGTAATGCCGGGAAAACCGTGGGGACAGTTGGAAAACAAAACACTTAGGTGCACATATATAGACCTTAAGGTATTAAATCACTTCATTTCCCATTTCTAGAATCCCGTGTGCAAGAGGTAGGTGGGTAAATTCCTTTCCTCACATATTGAATGTCGTGTGTGAGACTGACCCCACAACCCTCTCATGTCAGAGTCGATAGGCGAACTCTTCTGCGTTAAGCAAATCCGTCCCACCTAGGTGCACATGAAGGTCAACTTTTAACGCAGAGTTAAAATAAATGCATAGGACAAGGCTTAACTCTTACAATACGAAACGCCACCTGACAGACCATATAGTTAGTTCCCATTTTACGAAAAGCCACTTCACGGACCATATGATTCTAATCACTTGTTTTAACTTCCTAAATACATTTAATGCTTTAAGTGTATTTTAAAATTCAAATACAGCAAGTGGATGTTTGTAATAGATCTTTCAATTGCGCACACTTTGGTGTATGCAGTTTGTATCTGTTGTTGAATACAAGAAAGTTATAACAAATTTTGTAAGGACACCTCTGTCGTAAAATTTGTTCCTCAAAAATAGTGCGTAAAAAGGCGGTTTTCGTACGCGTATTGTAAGAGTTAAGGTAGACAGAAAGAAAGAAAAAGAAATTGCATTGGATTGAAATTTTTGGTTTCTGTCTACATATGCCGCCCTAGAGTGTAGCAATCAATGATGAGAAATATTTGGTTTCTGTCTTCATATGCCGCCCTAGAGTGTAGCAATCACTGATGATCAGAAATATTTGGTTTCTGTCTTCATATGCCGCCCTAGAGTGTAGCAATCAATGATGAGAAATATTTGGTTTCTGTCTTCATATGCCGCCCTAGAGTGTAGCAATCAATCATGAGAAATATTTGGTTTCTGTCTTCATATGCCGCCCTAGAGTGTAGCAATCACTGATGATGAGAAATATTTGGTTTCTGTCTTCATATGCCCTAGAGTGTAGTAACCAATGATGAGAAATATTTGGTTTCTGTCTTCATATGCCGCCCTAGAGTGTAGCAATCACTGATGATGAGAAATATTTGGTTTCTGTCTTCATATGCCGCCCTAGAGTGTAGCAATCACTGATGATCAGAAATATTTGGTTTCTGTCTTCATATGCCGCCCTAGAGTGTAGCAATCAATGATGAGAAATATTTGGTTTCTGTCTTCATATGCCGCCCTAGAGTGTAGCAATCAATCATGAGAAATATTTGGTTTCTGTCTTCATATGCCGCCCTAGAGTGTAGCAATCACTGATGATGAGAAATATTTGGTTTCTGTCTTCATATGCCCTAGAGTGTAGTAACCAATGATGAGAAATATTTGGTTTCTGTCTTCATATGCCGCCCTAGAGTGTAGCAATCACTGATGATGAGAAATATTTGGTTTCTGTCTTCATATGCCCTAGAGTGCAGTAATCAATGATGAGAAATATTTGGTTTCTGTCTTCATATGCCCTAGAGTGCAGTAATCAATGCTGATGAGAAATAGACCAAAGATACTGTAGAAGCTATCACTAATAAAAAAACATTCATGCTTCGGCGCAGTGTCCTTGCAAGGACAACAACTGTCCTATCTTTTAGTATAGACCTACACACACAAAAAAAGGAACCCTTTCATACCTCGAGGTATCTTGGTTACTATGTGGTTAGGTATCTTGGTTACTATGTGGTTAGGTATCTTGGTTACTATGTGGTTAGGTATCGTGGTTGGTACTTACTAGTGGTTAGGTATCTTGGTTACTATGTGGTTAGCTCCGTATTTTCATTGACCGTCGGCACACGATGGGTGATGTGATCAACCTCACGCTAGTCTCCTTTACTTCTCATTGCTTTTCTTGTTATCAAATTAAGGCTGTATCGAGCTGGGAGCTGTTACAATCGGACAAATGTTTCACTTCCACTGTGGAATTAAACCAGGACCATTAGCTTAATAAGCTAGTTAACTAACAACTTGGCTACTGCAGCTGTAGTATAGATAAAGTAAAGATGATATATTGTAAGGAAGATTTCATGTCAAATAGTTTGATTAAATTTCATGTCAACATTGATATAAGAACTGGCACACTTGGATTGCGTGTGAGTAGGGATACTGGTCGGGCTGTTGTAATTATTCATTGAATACAACTAAATGGATATGTATGACGGCAGAGATTGACATTCTGTGCTGTAACTAGCTGATGCATAGCTTAGTCTGGAAGCTGGAAGGAGTGAGAGCATGTGTGCACGACATGGCGCAGAACAAGGGACATCATCAAACACCAGACAATAATTCCAGTGCCCATTCTGCTGGTTATTTCACAGAAACGCCCCTGCCTTTCATTATAATCTGCTGGCGGTGCTTTCAACACTAGACGATGAAGAGGAAAGAGCTCAGCCGCAAATTCTATTGTGTTCTAACGTCCGTTATTTCAGACCGTCGAGTGTGTTGTTTCCTTGTTAGGGATTATCTCATTTCACTTGCAACAATTCTGGTCAACTGTCAATTCAGATTTGATTTTGTTATACACCTCTCTTTATTTTTACAGACAATATAACATGTAGCTACTTGTCTTTGATGTAGGGGCCATCTAATTATATAAACATGTAGCTACTTGCCATCTGATGTAGGGCCATGTAACTATATAAAACATGTAGCTACTTGTCTTCTGATGTAGGTGGCGTCTAACGTATATAAAAACATGTAGACACTTGTCATCTGATGTAGGCGACCATGTAACGTATATAAAAACATATAGACACTTGTCATCTGATGTAGGCGACCATGTAACGATATATAAAACATATGAGACACTTGTCATCTGATGTAGGCGACCATGTAACGTATATAAAAACATATAGACACTTGTCATCTGATGTAGGCGACCATGTAACCTCACAATTTGTTACAGAAAGTATAGGTTATTGTAACCGTAGGATAGTTTTTTGACTCGGTCTATATCTCTTTCGATGCTGCATGTCGGAGATGGACGAAACGACCAACACAGAGAAGTTATTCTCAGCAATATCAGTCTTCATGATGAGGATGGCAACAGTAATTTAAAGTTCGATTATATCAAATTTGTATTTATCATACATCCCCTTGCGTTGTTGACATGCAAATATTTGATCATCCATTCATGTAGGTCTCTATGTAGCTCAGTTTGTGCTGATGACATGCAAATATTTGATCATCCATTCATGCAGGTCTCTATGTAGCTCAGTTTGTGCTGATGACATGCAAATATTTGATCATCCATTCATGCATGTCTCTATGTAGCTCAGTTTGTGCTGATGACATGCAAATATTTGATCATCCATTCATGCAGATCTCTATGTAGCTCAGTTTGTGCTGATGACATGCAAATATTTGATCATCCATTCATGCAGATCTCTATGTAGCTCAGTTTGTGCTGATGACATGCAAATATTTGATCATCCATTCATGTAGGTCTCTATGTAGCTCAGTTTGTGCTGATGACATGCAAATATTTGATCATCCATTCATGTAGGTCTCTATGTAGCTCAGTTTGTGCTGATGACATGCAAATATTTGATCATCCATTCATGCAGGTCTCTATGTAGCTCAGTTTGTGCTGATGACATGCAAATATTTGATCATCCATTCATGCATGTCTCTATGTAGCTCAGTTTGTGCTGATGACATGCAAATATTTGATCATCCATTCATGTAGGTCTCTATGTAGCTCAGTTTGTGCTGATGACATGCAAATATTTGATCATCCATTCATGCATGTCTCTATGTAGCTCAGTTTGTGCTGATGACATGCAAATATTTGATCATCCATTCATGCAGATCTCTATGTAGCTCAGTTTGTGCTGATGACATGCAAATATTTGATCATCCATTCATGCAGATCTCTATGTAGCTCAGTTTGTGCTGATGACATGCAAATATTTGATCATCCATTCATGCAGATCTTTATGTAGCTCAGTTGTTCATGCATTTGCCTTGAGTTCAGAAGTTCGTTGGTTCGAATCCAAAACGCGTCGATCTGTTGACAAGTGCAATTTTTTCAGAGACCCTAGGATTGTTGCCAGAGCTACGGTGTTCATGCTTTGTGCAATCCTATCTGCAGATGGCGTGCCACTTGTGTGGAGAGGGATATAGCTATATAGGGTAAAAACTGAAGGAAGGAAGCCAATATTTGGGCTGAAGGATTATAACGATCATCCATTGAGCTGAACTTTCTGATAGAAACATCTAGGTGCACATATAGGCTAGTGTTTCTTTGAATTGCTGATTTCTATAGAAATGTCTCCAACTTTACGATCTTTAACATTTGAAATCTTCTTCTTCGTTCTCTGTAAGACGTGCACGTGAATGTCACTAACAAACGTAGCAGTTAGAACTAGACTAGCATCATTATTGACAAGATGTTTGATGTGTGTGAAGGAAGGTCAAGCTTGATCGTCTGATGCTCCTTTCAATACTGTGTGTTGGAGAGGTTTGCTATTGTCATAGAATTGTCACTATAGCTACACAAATCTGTTAAGCCAATCTATTGTCATAGAATTGTTACTATAGCTACACAAATCTGTTAAGCCAATCTATTGTCATAGAATTGTTACTATAGCTACACAAATCTGTTAAGCCAATCTATTGTCATAGAATTGTTACTATAGCTACACAAATCTGTTAAGCCAATCTATTGTCATAGAATTGTTACTATAGCTACACAAATCTGTTAAGCCAATCTATTGTCATAGAATTGTTACTATAGCTACACAAATCTGTTAAGCCAATCTATTGTCATAGAATTGTTACTATAGCTACACAAATCTGTTAAGCCAATCTATTGTCATAGAATTGTTACTATAGCTACACAAATCTGTTAAGCCAATCTATTGTCATAGAATTGTTACTATAGCTACACAAATCTGTTAAGCCAATCTATTGTCATAGAATTGTTACTATAGCTACACAAATCTGTTAAGCCAATCTATTGTCATAGAATTGTTACTATAGCTACACAAATCTGTTAAGCCAATCTATTGTCATAGAATTGTTACTATAGCTACACAAATCTGTTAAGCCAATCTATTGTCATAGAACTGTTACTATAGCTACACAAATCTGTTAAGCCAATCTATTGTCATAGAATTGTTACTATAGCTACACAAATCTGTTAAGCCAATCTATTGTCATAGAATTGTTACTATAGCTACACAAATCTGTTAAGCCAATCTATTGTCATAGAATTGTTACTATAGCTACACAAATCTGTTAAGCCAATCTATTGTCATAGAATTGTTACTATAGCTACACAAATCTGTTAAGCCAATCTATTGTCATAGAATTGTTACTATAGCTACACAAATCTGTTAAGCCAATCTATTGTCATAGAATTGTTACTATAGCTACACAAATCTGTTAAGCCAATCTATTGTCATAGAATTGTTACTATAGCTACACAAATCTGTTAAGCCAATCGTAAATCTGCAGTGTAGATGATGCCTCAATCTGTTGTGTTGCAGGGCGTACAGTAGAGAATTATAACCTGGTTCCAGAGAATTATAACATTGACCCAGAGAATTATAACATTGTCCCAGAGAATTATAACGTTGATCCAGAGAATTATTACCTAGTCGCAGAGAATTATAACATTGTCCCAGAGAATCATAACATTGTCCCAGAGAATTATAACATTGTCCCAGAGAATTATAACCTTGTCTCAGAGAATTATAACATTGTCCCAGGTAATTATAACATTGTCCCAGAGAATTATAACCTTGTCTCAGAGAATTATAATATTGTCCCAGAGAATTATAACATTGTCCCAGAGAATTATAACATTGTCCCAGAGAATTATAACATTGTCCCAGAGAATTATAACATTGTCCCAGAGAACTATAACATTGTACCAGAGAATTATAACCTTGTCTGAGAATTATAACCTTGTCCGAGGAATTATAACCTTGTCCAGAGAATTATAACCTTGTCCGAGAATTATAACCTTGTCCGAGAATTATAACCTTGTCCGAGAATTATAACCTTGTCCGAGAATTATAACCTTGTCCGAGAATTATAACCTTGTCCAGAATTATAACCTTGTCCAGAGAATTATAACCTTGTCCGAGAATTATAACCTTGTCCGAGAATTATAACATTGTCCGAGAATTATAACCTTGTCCAGAGAATTATAACCTTGTCCATTATAACTTGGTTCCGTCTGGATCACTGATGATTAGAGACATGTGTTTTTTTGTTCTCGTTTTATCTGTGTGGTTGTCTCGTTTTATCTGTGTGGTCGTCTGGTTTTATCTGTGTGGTCGTCTGGTTTTATCTGTGTGGTCGTCTGGTTTTATCTGTGTGGTTGTCTCGTTTTATCTGTGTGGTCGTCTGGTTTTATCTGTGTGGTCGTCTGGTTTTATCTGTGTGGTCGTCTGGTTTTATCTGTGTGGTTGTCTCGTTTTATCTGTGTGGTCGTCTGGTTTTATCTGTGTGGTCGTCTGGTGTTATCTGTGTGGTTGTATGGTTTTATCTGTGTGGTCGTCTGGTTTTATTTGTGTGATCTTATTATCATTTGGAATTGTGACTTTGATATTTGTTTTGATCGACTTCGAATGTTGTTCATATCTTATTCTGGTGTAATGTTTCACCTTCTGGATCTAAATATCCACAGTGGATATTGCAATCTCCACCTTCTATGTGCTAGACTGTCCTATGCTGTAGCGTACACGCTTATTTTCCCTGGGAAATTGCAAAGCCTCGCCTTGTCTTTGGTTTGTCTATCACTACTGTTCCTGGTATGTCTATCACTACTGTTCCTGGTAGGTCTATCACTACTGTTCTGGTATGTCTATCACTACTGTTCCTGGTATGTCTATCACTACTGTTCCTGGTATGTCTATCACTACTGTTCCTGGTATGTCTATCACTACTGTTCCTGGTATGTCTATCACTACTGTTCCTGGTATGTCTATCACTACTGTTCCTGGTATGTCTATCACTACTGTTCCTGGTATGTTGTAATGCACTGAAATCCACTGAATTATATGCTCTTTATAAAGTTCTGAAAATCTGTCCACGTGAATATCAGGGAACTTGTTCCTTTTGCAATCTTAGGACTTGTCTTACTTTAGCATAGCACAGATGCTTGATAGCATTAGGATATCACATAATACTAGGACAGCATAGAGTGCTAGGATAGCACAGATGCTTGATAGCATTAGGATATCACATAATACTAGGACATCATAGAGTGCTAGGATAGCACAGCTGCTTGATAGCATTAGGATATCACATAATACTAGGACAGCATAGAGTGCTAGGATAGCACAGATGCTTGATAGCATTAGGATATCACATAATACTAGGACAGCATAGAGTGCTAGGATAGCACAGCTGCTTGATAGCATTAGGATATCACATAATACTAGGACAGCATAGAGTGCTAGGATAGCACAGATGCTTGATAGCATTAGGATATCACATAATACTAGGACAGCATAGAGTGCTGGATAGCACTGATGCTGATATCATTAGGATAGCACATAATACTAGGACAGCATAGAGTGCTAGGATAGCACAGCTGCTTGATAGCATTAGGATATCACATAATACTAGGACAGCATAGAGTGCTAGGATATCACAGATGCTTGATAGCATTAGGATAGCACATAATACTAGGACAGCATAGAGTGCTAGGATAGCACAGATGCTTGATAGCATTAGGATAGCACATAATACTAGGACAGCATAGTGCGCCAAGATAGCATAGAGCGCTGTGATAGCTTTAAGTGATATAATATCATTAAGACAGCATATAGCATTAGGATAGCATAGAACACTAAGATAACATGATAAACTGCAATATATCTACAATATCAATGTGTTATTCGTTGTGTGGCCGCCGTGCTCATGATCCTGCGTTAGTTTACTTTTTGTCTTCTCTAAACGCTGTTTGTGATGTTTCAAACTGTGACAATACAGTGAATAATATTACAATGCACTGTTCATCAATGTCCATAGCGCTCTTCAAGGTCAGGTCACATTTGTGGGCTCAATTTCAAGGTTGATCATCATACTGGTTCGAAAGACACCTCGATCAAAGTTAGGGGCCACGGGGAAGCCAATGATGTCTGGTCGTTTAAATTTGATCTGACAAATATTGGCGCAGCTTAGCATGCATGGCTGGTTTGTACATTAGCTGCGGCTTGACTAGTTTAGCTCAAAGCAATTATTTTATAAACATCGGACCACCGGGCCTGATCTCTAAGTGTCGCTTAATGTATTGTGTTAGCGATGCCATGGGAATTTTTTTTTTTTCAAACCATTTGCAGTTTCACTGGTAGGATATCGTGGTGATGAGGGATACGAGTGGACATTGATATCAGCAAGCTTGCATATTTCTACGATTGAAGTCGAATAACTCACTGTCCAACAGATATAGACAAAATGATATTGTAACTTATCGAATGTACGTTTGTTTTCAGCGTACATCTACTACGTTTAGCAGGAAGAAATTAAGCCATAACACAAGCAAAGAAACAAACCTGCAAGATAAGTTTGGGCACGATCAAAACGTTGACCATAACGTTGGGGGAGGAGGGAGAACTGTGTAGAGATGGAAAGTGTCTCAGACAGGCTGTGATTGGAGAAACGTTTTATAAAGGATATTGTACATGATGATACACCTACCTGCTACCACTCTAAGTTTGTATGTGGACTTTGTCTCATGTATCACTCTAAGTTTGTATGTGGACTTTGTCTCATGTATCACTCTAAGTTTGTATGTGAACTTTGTCTCATGTATCACTCTAAGTTTGTATGTGGACTTTGTCTCATGTATTACTCTAAGTTTGTATGTGAACTTTGTCTGATGTATTATTTAATCATCATCATGTGCTATGCCGGCTGAACTAGAGAATCATGAGAAACATATGTCTCATGCACTAGCTGTTAGTTGAGATCTTATTATGAAATTAGAGTGTCCAGAATGTTCTCTCACTGTCGCTTCCATGTCCCATTTAGACTGTGTTTGTCCTGCCCCATGTTTGGTACCATACCTAGCCATGACATGTTTAATACCATACCTAGCCATGACATGTTTAAAGTACCATACCTAGCCATGACATGTTTAAAGTTACCATACCTAGCATGACATGTTTAAAGTACCATACCTAGTATGACATGTTTAAAGTACCATACCTAGCATGACATGTTTAAAGTACCATACCTAGCATGACATGTTTAAGTACCATACCTAGCCATGACATGTTTAAAGTACTCATACCTAGCTGACATGTTTAAAGTACCATACCTAGCCATGACATGTTTAATACCATACCTAGCCATGACATGTTTAAAGTACCATACCTAGCCATGACATGTTTAATACCATACCTAGCCATGACATGTTTGAAAGTACTACCTAGCCATGACATGTTTAAAGTACCATACCTAGCCATGACATGTTTAAAGTACCATACCTAGCCATGACATGTTTAAGTCATACCTAGCCTGACATGTTTGGTACCATACCTAGCCATGACGTGTTTAATACATGATGAGTGTCTCCCTGCACACATTGAACAGAGAAAAGAATCAATACATTTCACACGTTCTGCTTGAGGTGTGTACTCACATTCTCATGAACAGTGACACAGTAACAAATCATAAGATATTGTATTTGGCTAGAGTTACTAATATAGTCACTCTTGTCCATCAATGCCACTTACGATGGTTGATTCATCTAACCCAAATTGATGATGTCCGATCCACAAGGACATTCTACACAGGAAGCTGGCTTCTGGCAAAAGAACTATCGTACGACCATTCCTTCGTTACAAAGACATAAACAACCTTGACTTGAAGGTGACATGCATAAACTAGATTGGAAGTTACGTATCACGAACAGATCTGGCTGAAACAATATTCTAAAAACAGGTCTGAGAACTAAACTAAAACAACTTATTGAGATAAAGCATGCCAGGATAAAGCAGAAATAAAACCACCATGATCATTACACCCACCCACCCATTGTGTCAGTGAAATTAGTAGGATGTCAGTGAGATTAGCAGAATGTCAGTGAGATTAGCAGGATGTCAGTGAGTTAGCGATATCAGTGAGTTAGCAGATAGCATGTGTCAGTGAATTAGTGGGATGTGATTGATGTCAGTCAGATTAGTAGGATGTCATTGTCAGTGATTAGCAGGATGCCATTGTGTCAGTGAAGATTAGCAGGATGTCAGTGAGATTAGTACGAATTCATTGTTCAGTGAGATTAGCAGATGCCATTACGTCAGTGAAGATTAGCAGGATGTCAGTAATAGACAGGATGCCATTGTGTCAGTGGATTAGTAGAATGTCAGTGAGATTGTGCAGGATGCAGTGAGATTAGTAAGATGTCAGTGAGATTAGCAGGATGCCATTGTGTCAGTGAGATTAACAGGATGTCAGTGAGATTAGCAGGATGTCAGTGAGATTAGTAAGATGTCAGTGAGATTAGCAGGATGCCATTGTGTCAGTGAGATTAACAGGATGTCATTGTGTCAGTGAGATTAGCAGGATGCCATTGTGTCAGTGAGATTAACAGGATGTCATTGTGTCAGTGAGATTAGCAGGATGTCATTGTGTCAGTGAGATTAACAGGATGTCATTGTGTCAGTGAGATTAACAGGATGTCATTGTGTCAGTGAGATTAACAGGATGTCATTGTGTCAGTGAGATTAACAGGATGGCATTGTGTCAGTGAGATTAACAGGATGTCATTGTGTCAGTGAGATTACGGCATGATGTCAGTGAGATTAACAGGATGTCATTGTGTCAGTGAGATTAACAGGATGCCATTGTATCAGTGAGATTAACAGGATGTCAGTGTGTCAGTGAGATTAGTAGGATGTCAGTGAGATTAGCAGGATGCCATTGTGTCAGTGAGATTAGTAGGATGTCATTGAGATTAGCAGGATGTCAGTGAGATTAACAGGATGCCATTGTATCAGTGAGATTAACAGGATGTCAGTGTGTCAGTGAGATTAGCAGAATGTCAGTGAGATTAACAGGATGTCATTGTGTCAGTGAGATTAACAGGATATCAGTGTGTCAGTGAGATTAACATGATGTCAGTGTGTCAGTGAGATTAGCAGGATGTCAGTGAGATTAGCAGTATGTCATTGTGTCAGTGGTTAGGTAGATGTCAGTGAGATTAGTAGAATGTCAGTAGATTGTAGGATGTCAGTGAGATTATTGGATGTCAGTGAGATTAGTAGAATGTCAGTGAGATTAGTAGAATGTCAGTGAGATTAGCAGGATGTCAGTGAGTTCGTAGGAATTAGCAGGATGTCAGTGAGTAGCGATGTCAGTGGATTACAGGATGTCAGTGAGATTAACAGGATGCCATTGTGTCAGTGAGATTAGCAGGATGTTATTGGGTCAGTGAAATTAGCAGAATGTCAGTGAGATTAACAGAATGTCAGTGAGATTAACAGGATGCCAGTGAGATTAACAGGATGTCAGTGAGATTAACAGAATGTCAGTGAGATTAACAGGATGTCAGTGAGATTAACAGGATGTCAGTGAGATTCACAGGATGCCATTGTCAGTGAGATTAGCAGGATGCATTATCAGTGAGTTAGTAGGATGTCAGTGAGATTAGCAGGATGCCATCAAGATTCACTTTGGATAGATACATGTCTGCGTGTGAACCAATCATAAGCAGTTTTACAACAACAAAGTGACTACAAGCAACCAATGACAATCAAGATAGCAATGTCAACATTCTGTTCAGTTGATCACTTTTTTTTGTTTCTGGAGCAATCTTTACATTATCCACAAAAAATGTTTTGTATTGTTTTTAAAACTCAAAATTTCAGCGATGACAGCACAGAACAACATATCTGAGAGAGTTTGGTAAGATGTCAACTTTCAGACATCATCATGATGATGTGTCTTCATAACCACGTCTGCAAAAGTGGCATATTACTGTTCTTTTTTTCCGGTGGAGCATAGAGCTATTACTATTCAAAGAGTGATATGTTAACAGAGCCTTTGTAGCATAGTTGTTAGTGAACTCGCTTCAGGGGCTAGTGGTCCAGGTTCAACTTCTACATAACATTTTTCTGACCATAACAACGCTCAGATCGACCCAGCCTCAATTGGCTACTAGAAAAATTACTGGGAAGTAAAGATAGCCAACTTGATGTTGACCACATCATCCATCGTGTGCCGACGGTCAATGAAAAATACGGACCTAACACCGTAATATAATATATACCACGTGGTATAAAAAAAGGTTCCTTGACTATGCTTATTAATATGTTAACCGCCTCGTTAAGCTCCATCCTTGACTGTGTTTATTAATATGTTAACCGTCTCGTTAAGCTCCACCCTTGACTGTGTTTATTAATATGTTAACCGCCTCGTTAAGCTCCATCCTTGACTATGTTTATTAATATGTTGACCGTCTTGTTAAGCTCCATCCTTGACTATGTTTATTAATATGTTGACCGTCTCGTTAAGCTCCATCCTTGACTATGTTTATTAATATGTTGACCGTCTCGTTAAGCTCCATCCTTGACTATGTTTATTAATATGTTGACCGTCTCGTTAAGCTCCATCCTTGACTGTGTTTATTAATATGTTGACCGTCTCGTTAAGCTCCATCCTTGACTGTGTTTATTAATATGTTGAACGTCTCGTTAAGCTCCATCCTTGACTGTGTTTATTAATATGTTGACCGCCTCGTTAAGCTCCATCCTTGACTGTGTTTATTAATATGTTGACCGTCTCGTTAAGCTCCTTCCTTGACTGTGTTTATTAATATGTTGACCGTCTTGTTAAGCTCCATCCTTGACTGTGTTTATTAATATGTTGACCACCTCGTTAAGCTCCATCCTTGACTGTGTTTATTAATATGTTGACCGTCTCGTTAAGCTCCATCCTTGACTGTGTTTATTAATATGTTGACCGTCTCGTTAAGCTCCATCCTTGACTGTGTTTATTAATATGTTGACCGTCTAGTTAAGCTCCTTCCTTGACTATGTTTATTAATATGTTGACCGTCTAGTTAAGCTCCTTCCTTGACTATGTTTATTAATATGTTGACCGTCTTGTTAAGCTCCATCCTTGACTATGTTTATTAATATGTTGACCGTCTCGTTAAGCTCAATCCTTGACTGTGTTTATTAATAGGTTGACCGTCTCGTTAAGCTCCATCCTTGACTGTGTTTATTAATAGGTTGACCGCCTCGTTAAGCTCCATCATTGACTGTGTTTATTAATATGTTGACCGTCTCGTTAAGCTCCATCCTTGACTGTGTTTATTAATATGTTGACCGCCTCGTTAAGCTCCATCCTTGACTGTGTTTATTAATATGTTGACCGTCTCGTTAAGCTCCTTCCTTGACTGTGTTTATTAATATGTTGACCGTCTTGTTAAGCTCCATCCTTGACTGTGTTTATTAATATGTTGACCACCTCGTTAAGCTCCATCCTTGACTGTGTTTATTAATATGTTGACCGTCTCGTTAAGCTCCATCCTTGACTGTGTTTATTAATATGTTGACCGCCTCGTTAAGCTCCATCCTTGACTGTGTTTATTAATATGTTGACCGTCTCGTTAAGCTCCATCCTTGACTATGTTTATTAATATGTTGACCGTCTCGTTAAGCTCCATCCTTGACTGTGTTTATTAATATGTTGACCGTCTCGTTAAGCTCCTTCCTTGACTGTGTTTATTAATATGTTGACCGTCTTGTTAAGCTCCATCCTTGACTGTGTTTATTAATATGTTGACCGTCTAGTTAAGCTCCTTCCTTGACTATGTTTATTAATATGTTGACCGTCTCGTTAAGCTCCACCCATATAGCAGCCCTGGTTAGTCATGAGAACAATTATTATAAAGAAGCTGACATTTATTTCAACAGATGTACACACAAAAAAACATTATAAGGGACACGCCACATTTTTCTGTCATTATTCATGGACATATTTGCTGTTATTTTTACTACATTCTCTCTCGCATTAAGTTAGTCACGCGGACACTAGAGCAAATAAAATATCGACAGTGCTTAGCAGCAACAGTAAACTGTGGTACACATACAAGATATGAGAATCTAATGGAAACAAGCTGGTGGTACACATACAAGATATGAGAATCTTATGGAAACAAGCTGGTGGTACACATACAAGATATGTGAATCTAATGGAAGCAAGATGGTGGTACACATACAAGATATGAGAATCTAATGGAAACAAGCTGGTGGTACACATACAAGATATGAGAATCTTATGGAAACAAGCTGGTGGTACACATACAAGATATGTGAATCTAATGGAAACAAGCTGGTGGTACACATACAAGATATGAGAATCTAATGGAAGCAAACTGGTGGTACACATACAAGATATGAGAATCTTATGGAAGCAAGATGGTCGTACACATACAAGATATGTGAATCTAATGGAAACAAACTGGTGGTACAGATACAAGATATGTGAATCTAATGGAAACAAGCTGGTGGTACACATACAAGATATGTGAATCTAATGGAAACAAACTGGTGGTACAGATACAAGATATGTGAATCTAATGGAAACAAGCTGGTGGTACACATACAAGATATGTGAATCTAATGGAAACAAACTGGTGGTACAGATACAAGATATGTGAATCTAATAGAAACAAGCTGGTGGTACACATACAAGATATGTGAATCTAATGGAAGCAAACTGGTGGTACACATACAAGATATGTGAATCTAATAGAAACAAGCTGGTGGTACACATACAAGATATGTGAATCTAATAGAAACAAGCTGGTGGTACACATACAAGTGTATGTAACTTATTGTTGATTAGTATGTCACTCCCACACCTTTACCAATGTGTGTTACCTCCTACCACACACGTTTACCAATGTGTGTTACCACCTACCACACACCTTTACCAATGTGTGTTACCTCCTACCACACACGTTTACCAATGTGTGTTACCACCTACCACACACCTTTACCAATGTGTGTTACCTCCTACCACACACCTTTACCAATGTGTGTTACATCCTACCACACACCTTTACCAATGTGTGTTACCTCCTACCACACACCTTTACCAATGTGTGTTACCTCCTACCACACACGTTTACCAATGTGTGTTACCACCTACCACACACCTTTACCAATGTGTGTTACCTCTACCACACACCTTTACCAATGTGTGTACCATCTACCACACCTTTACCAATGTGTGTTACCTGCTTCCATACACCTTTACCAATGTGTGTTAACTGCTTCCACACAACTTCACGGATGTGTGTTACCTGCTTCCACATAACTTCACTGATATGTGTTAACTGCTTCCACACAACATCAACGATAATGTGTGTTATCTGTACGAATTTCGAACTAGGCTATGTCCACATTATGGTACATCCCCAGCTGTTGTCAGAAACTAATGTCACAAAAATGACAACATTTTAATGATATTCAGGCAACATTTTATTTATCATGCACAATATGATCTGTTTTAACAGATGCTGCCACCGCCGCTTGACATATGTAACCGTATTTAATACTACGACTGTTAATGGGAGCAAGTTTGTCAAGTATAAACTGTGTTTCAACAACTATACAAACGTTTCTATGTCTAGAGAATGATGTTTATTGAGAAGTTTTAAATACAGATGTAGCTCATTCATCCATCATCATCATCATTATCATCATTATCACCATCACCATTATCACCATCATCTTATCTACATCATCATTTTTCACCATCATCTTTATCACATCATCACCATCACCATCACCATTATCACCATCATCCTTATCACCATCATCATCATCACCATCATCATCATCACCATCATCATTATCACCATCACCATTATCACCATTATCACCATCACTATCACCATCCCTATCATCATCACTATCATCATCACCACCATCGTCATCACCATTATCATCATTATCATTACTATTACCATCACTATCTTCATCGTCATCACTATTATCATTGCCATCGCTATTGTCATCACTATCGTTATCACTATTATCAGCACTATAATCATCCGTACCGTCATCACCATCACCACCATTATCATCGCCCTCATAACCATAAATAAGCCCCCTGTGAGTGCGGTTCAATTTCGCGGGTTGGCAGAACAGCCACAGGTTCCTCAGAATTACGGTGTTCGTGGCACCGAACCGAAGCGTTACGATGTGCATGGCGCCGAGCCGAAGAGCTGAAAACTCAAGTGCTTCTGGATCGGGAAAAAAAATAAAATAAAAAATTAATCATAAATATGTATCATCTCCACACTGAAGGTTGTCCAACATGGACATCCAGTGAATGATGTTGCTTATTGCTCTTTCTGGTACACTCTGACAACTTGTTGATGTAACCTCTCAATAGATCACTTGTTCTTGTGCATTGTTCTTAGCACTAATCATTCTTGTAGTTTCTCTGGGATAGCAAATTGATAATTATTGATCTTTTCTTGCTAGTTCTTGTATCAATTGTTCATTAATTGATCATTCTTGTAGTTCTTGTAGCAATTGTTCATTAATTGATCATTCTTGTAGTTCTTGTAGCAATTGTTCATTAATTAATCATTCTTGTAGTTCTTGTAGCAATTGTTCATTAATTGATCATTCTTGTAGTTCTTGTAGCAATTGTTCATTAATTGATAATTCTTGTAGTTCTTGTAGCAATTGTTCATTAATTGATCATTCCTATATTCCAATATACGCTTCCTAAGCTGAGGATCTGTCATTACAGTGGCATCACAATTTCTCTTCAGGCTTGGGGCATCTATAATGTGTATACCCATGGGGACCCACTGTGTATTGCAGATAACTGGATTTTTGTGATGAAATTCTAGTATTCAGTGCACACATTTTCTTGAAGCAGGTTATTGCAACACTCGATCAAACGATGGACTTAAGGATGCACAACGCCTGTGTGGTACTGGGGCCCGCAAGGGAAGCAAAGAATAGTACCACTGCAAAACCTACAATGCATGTCGTAAGAGGCGACTGATGTAGGCCCAGGGGATGCTACCTTAGTAAATAAAATGCAGCGCAGAAATCGGATGTGCTGGCCTACTAGTAGGCGCATAACTGGCACAACGTACAATCGATCTTAGGCTCAGATCACGTACAAATCACGCAGAGTGGTTGATATGGAGCGTTCAAAGAAAAAGAAGGATGCAGAAAATAGACAGCGAATCGTTTTGAGACTAGCTCTACTAATATTCTTCTACATGTCTATAACAGAAATAGCTCTACTAATCTTCTTCTTCATGTCTATAACGAACTAGTTCTACTAATCTTCTACATGTCTATAACGAACTAGTTCTACTAATCTTCTACATGTCTATAACGAACTAGATCTACTAATCTTCTTCTTCTTGTCTATAACGAACTAGTTCTACTAATCTTCTTCTTCTTGTCTATAACGAACTAGTTCTACTAATTTTCTTCATGTCTATAACGAACTAGTTCTACTAATCTTCTACATGTCTATAACGAACTAGATCTACTAATCTTCTTCTTCATGTCTATAACGAACTAGTTCTACTAATCTTCTACATGTCTATAACGAACTAGTTCTACTAATCTTCTACATGTCTATAACGAACTAGTTCTACTAATCTTCTTCTTCATGTCTATAACGAACTAACTGTACTAATATTCTTCTTCATGTCTATAACGAACTAGTTCTACTAATCTTCTTCTACATGTCTATAACGAACTAGTTCTACTAATCTTCTACATGTCTATAACGAACTAGTTCTACTAATCTTCTACATGTCTATAACGAACTAACTCTACTAATCTTCTTCAACATGTCTATAAGGAACTAGCTCTACTAATATTCTTCTACATGTCTATAACGAACTAACTCTACTAATCTTCTTCATGTCTATAACGAATGTAGATCGTCAATGATCATATTCATTGGCTTTCGTTGCTTCCCCACGGGGCTCTTACATGATCATATTCATTGGCTTCCGTTGCTTCCCCACGGGGTTCTTACATGATCATATTCATTGTCTTTCTCTGCTTCCCCAGGGCTCTTCATGATCATATTCATTGTCTTTCTCTGCTTCCCCACGGGGTTCTTACATGATCATATTCATTGTCTTTCTCTGCTTCCCCACAGGGCTCTTACATGATCATATTCATTGTCTTTCTCTGCTTCCCACAGGCTCTTCATGATCATATTCATTGTCTTTCTCTGCTTCCCCACGGGCTCTTACATGATCATATTCATTGTCTTTCCTGCTTCCCCACGGGCTCTTACATGATCATATTCATTGTCTTTCCTGCTTCCCCGGGTTCTTACATGATCATATTCATTGTCTTTCGCTGCTTCCCCACGGGGTTCTCGCAAGAAAACTCCCTGTTCTTATCGTAACTGACAGGATATAAATCGGTCACGCATGCGCAACGATTACTCGCAAATTGTATATTGTGCTTTCACTCTGCCATTTCTCACCATCTCTTTCTCTTTCTCTTTCTTCCTCTCTTTCTCTTTCTCTTTCTCTTTCTTCCTCTCTTTCTCTTTCTCTTTCTTCCTCTCTTTCTCTTTCTCTTTCTTCCTCTCTTTCTCTTTCTCTTTCTCTTTCTTCCTCTCTTTCTCTTTCTCTTTCTTCCTCTCTTTCTCTTTCTCTTTCTCTTTCTTCCTCTCTTTCTCTTTCTCTTTCTTCCTCTCTTTCTCTTTCTCTTTCTTCTCTCTTTCTCTTTCTCTTTCTTCCTCTCTTTCTCTTTCTCTTCTTCCTCTTTCTCTTTCTCTTTCTTCCTCTCTTTCTCTTTCTCTTTCTTCCTCTCTTTCTCTTTCTCTTTCTTCCTCTCTTTCTCTTTCTCTTTCTTCCTCTCTTTCTCTTTCTCTTTCTTCCTCTCTTTCCCTTTCTCTTTCTTCCTCTCTTTCCCTTTCTCTTTCTCTTTCTTCCTCTCTTTCTCTTTCTCTTTCTTCCTCTCTTTCTCTTTCTCTTTCTTCCTCTCTTTCCCTTTCTCTTTCTTCCTCTCTTTCCCTTTCTCTTTCTCTTTCTTCCTCTCTTTCCCTTTCTCTTTCTTCCTCTCTTTCTCTTTCTCTTTCTTCCTCTCTTTCTCTTTCTCTTTCTTCCTCTCTTTCCCTTTCTCTTTCTTCCTCTCTTTCCCTTTCTCTTTTTTCCCTCTCTTTCCCTTTCTCTTTCTTCCTCTCTTTCCCTTTCTCTTTCTTCCTCTCTTTCTCTTTCTCTTTCTTCCTCTCTTTCCCTTTCTCTTTCTTCCTCTCTTTCCCTTTCTCTTTCTTCCTCTCTTTCTCTTTCTCTTTCTTCCTCTCTTTCTCTTTCTCTTTCTTCCTCTCTTTCTCTTTCTCTGTCTCTTTCTTCCTCTCTTTCCCTTTCTCTCTTTCCCTTTCTCTTTCTCTTTCTTCCTCTCTTTCCCTTTCTCTTTCTCTTTCTTCCTCTCTTTCCCTTTCTCTGTCTCTTTCTTCCTCTCTTTCCCTTTCTCTTTCTCTTTCTTCCTCTCTTTCCCTTTCTCTTTCTCTTTCTTCCTCTCTTTTCCTTTCTAATCCCCCCCTCTCTCTCTCTGTCTCTCCTTCTCTCCCTTCATCATTTTCTTTCTCCAACTCTCCCGCTCTATCTCCCAGTCTCTCTCCCGCTCTATCTCCCGCTCTATCTCCCGCTCTATCTCTTTCTCTCTCTTCACTTTTCATGAGTGACTTTTTAGAGGATCAAAACAATTGCACTTCACAATAAGCAATTGTGCCATATCCTCACCTGTTCTCACCTGTTCTCACTTGTTCTCACCTGTTCTCACCTGTCCTCATCTATCTTTCCAATACCACACATGTCCTCACCTGTCCTCAACTATTTTACCTACCTCCCACATGTCATAACCTGCCTCCCTGTTCTCATGTCCTAATCTATCCTTCCAATTCCCAACATGTCCTCACCTGTTTTCACATATTTTTACCTATTTTCCCATATTCTCACCTGTCCTCACCTGGTCCCACATAACAAAAGATATCCTTACATTATCTCAAATATTTATCACATATTCTTATCAGTGCTCAACATATATATGTCAACTAATATTCGTTTATTGTCAGTCCCCATCAGACAATCTCATACACCATCAGACAATCTCATACCCCATCAGACAATCTCATACCCCATCAGACAATCTCATACCCCATCAGACAATCTCATACCCCATCAGACAATCGCATACCCCATCAGACAATCTCATACCCCATCAGACAATCTCTACCCCATCAGACAATCTCATACCCCATCAGACAATCTCATACCCCATCAGACAATCTCATACCCCATCAGACAATCTCACCCCATCAGACAATCTCTACCCCATCAGACAATCTCATACCCCATCAGACAATCTCATACCCCATCAGACAATCTCAGTCCCCATCAGACAATCTCATACCCCATCAGACAATCTCAGTCCCCATCAGACAATCTCATACCCCATCAGACAATCTCATACCCCATCAGACAATCTCAGTCCCCATCAGACAATCTCATACCCCATCAGACAATCTCATACCCCATCAGACAATCTCATACCCCATCAGACAATCTCAGTCCCCATCAGACAATCTCATACCCCATCAGACAATCTCAGTCCCCATCAGACAATCTCAGTCCCCATCAGACAATCTCAGTCCCCATCAGACAATCTCATACCCCATCAGACAATCTCATACCCCATCAGACAATCTCAGTCCCCATCAGACAATCTCATACCCCATCAGACAATCTCATACCCCATCAGACAATCTCATACCCCATCAGACAATCTCATACACTAAATGTATATGTAAGAATATGTTGAACTCTTCTCTCTGTCAATACAGAAGAAGGACTGATATTCCCTGCTAAAATGATGGAAGTCTTCCCTCTGTCCACACAGAATACAGTAGAACGACTGATATTCACTTGCTAAAAACGATGGAAATCTTCCCTCTGTCAGTACAGAACACAGAAGAATGACTGATATTCCATGCTAAGAATGATGTAGCTCTTCCCTCTGTCCACAGAACACAGAAGAAGGCTGATATTCCTTTCTAAAATGATGGAAGTCTTCCTCTGTCCCACAGAACACAGAAGAATGACTGATATTCCCTTGCTAAAATGATGGAAGTCTTCCCTCTGTCAGTACAGAACACAGAAGAATGACTGATATTCCATGCTAAGAATGATGTAGCTCTTCCTCTGCCCGCACAGAACACAGAAGAAGGGCTGATATTCCCTTTCTAAAATGATGGAAGTCTTCCCTCTGTCCGCACAGAACACAGAAGAATGACTGATATTCCCTTGCTAAAATGATGGAAGTCTTCCCTCTGTCAGTACAGAACACAGAAGAATGACTGATATTCCATGCTAAGAATGATGTAGCTCTTCCACTGGAAGAAATAAATAGTGATGACTAATCTACAAGAGCTCTTGCTTTATTGAAGGTTAGTCTGGCAACATTTCTTATTCGTGTCACGGATTTCGTTTGGACAGAGAGCGCGTGCAAATTGAATTCCAGTTGCTGGAATATTGTTTTGGTAGTCTCTCTGTGACATCTGTTCATGGACGGAAGTCGGTGGCTCTGGGGGTCAAGGACATCACGTGTAGACCGATCATGCTAGGAATGTGAATAGTAGTGATATCCATTCAGATCTGTAACTTGGTTAGAAGACATAGTGAACCATCAGTCTAGTGATGTGAAAGATACTCAGATTAGTACAAAGATTGAATATTGATACCATCAGATTAGTATGTTAAGATAACATACGATCTAGTACTGTTGAAGCATTGAACCATCAGATAGTATTGTTGAAGATGACCATCAATCATAGTACATGTGATGAAGTGTGACCATCTTCACGATCATAGTTACGGATGCAAGATGACCATCAGATCTGAAGTAGATTGAAGAGTGAACCATCAGATCTAGTACTCTGTGATTGAAGAGTGCCTCAGTCTGTCTTGATGATGAAGAGTGAATCCAACTCACGAATCTATGTTTATCGAGTGAAGATAACCATCATGATCTATACGGATGAAGAGTGAACCATCAGATCTATCGATGAAGAGTGACCATAGATCTAGTACATGAAGACTTAACCACTGAGATCTAGTACGGATGAGATAACCATCAGATCTATACGACTGAGATTAACCATGAGATCTAGTACATGAAGAGGAACCATCAATCTAGTAGATCTCAAGAGAACCATCGAGATCTACTACACTGAGATCTGAACACTGAACTCACTCACTGAGATCTACTACGACTGAGATCACCATCCTGAGATCTGCCTACACTGAGATTACACACTAGATCTTACCTACATGAAGATAACCATGAGATCTACTACATAAAGATTACACATAGATCTAGCTACGACTGAGGATCACCTCACGGATCTACTACGACTGAGATCTAACCACTGAGATCTACCTACACTGGATCTTACACACTGAGACCACTCTACCTGAGATCTACTACATGAGAACCCTCATGAGATCTACCTACACTGAGATCTTACCATGAGATCTACTACACTGAGATTTGACCATCAGACTGAGATCACGTGAAGGAGATCTCATCATGAATCTTACTACACTGAAGATCACTCATCAGATCTTACTACATGAGATAACCATCTAGATCTACTAACGAGATCAAACTGAACCATCCAGATCTGAGTATCATGACACGAGATCTACCACTGAGATCTTACTACATGAGATCTAACCACGAGATCTTACTACGACTGAAGATCTAACCATCAGATCTACTACATGAAGATCTCACCTACACTGAGATCTATACACTGAAGATACCATCAGAGATCTACTACAGAGATCTAACAGAGATACCACTCGAGATCTAGCCTACATAAAGATGAACCATCAGATCTGAATACGGATACAACTGAATCCATCAGATCTACTAACTGAGATCACACACTGAATCTCATCACTGATCTACCTACACTGAGATCTGACACATGAGATCTTACCTACACTGAAGATCTGAACCACTGAGATCTACTACACTGAGATCACTACACTGAATCACCATCTAGATCTACCTACTGGATAACTGAGATTACCACCAGATCTTACTACGATGAGATTGACTCACTGAGATCTGTACGACAATGAGATCTCACTCAAAATCTACTACGGATTAACACTGAATCCATCAGATCTGAGTCTATGAAGAGTACCTACCTAGATCTTACTACGATGAAGATCTACCATCAGATCTATACATGAGATCTCAACCATCAGATCTACCTACACTGAAGAGTCAACCATCAGATCTACTACATGAGATCTAAACTCATAGATCTACCTACGGACTGAAGAGGAACCACACAGATTCTTAGTACGATGAAGAGTGAACCACTCAGATCTTACCTACGATGAAGAGTGACCATCGAGATCTACTACACGATGAAGAAATCTCAGACTGAGAATACCACTGAAGAGTGAACCATCAGATCTAGTACGATGAAGATGACCATCAGCTAGTACTGCGATGAAGAGGAACCATCAGATCTGAGTACATGATGAAGAGTGAACTATCAGATCTAGTACGGATGAAGAGGAACCATCAGATCTAGTACGGATGAAGAGTGAACCATCAGATCTAGTACGGATGAAGAGTGAACCATCAGATCTAGTCGGATGAAGAGTGAACCATCAGATCTAGTACGGATGAAGAGTGAACCATCAGATCTAGTACGGATGAAGAGTGAACCATCAGATCTAGTACGGATGAAGAGTGAACCATCAGATCTAGTACGGATGAAGAGTGAACCATCAGATCTAGTACGGATGAAGAGTGAACCATCAGATCTAGTACGGATGAAGAGTGAACCATCAGATCTAGTACGGATGAAGAGTGAACCATCAGATCTAGTACGGATGAAGAGTGAACCATCAGATCTAGTACGGATGAAGAGTGAACCATCAGATCTAGTACGGATGAAGAGTGAACCATCAGATCTAGTACGGATGAAGAGTGAACCATCAGATCTAGTACGGATGAAGAGTGAACCATCAGATCTAGTACGGATGAAGAGTGAACCATCAGATCTAGTACGGATGAAGAGTGAACCATCAGATCTAGTACGGATGAAGAGTGAACCATCAGATCTAGTACGGATGAAGAGTGAACCATCAGATCTAGTACGGATGAAGAGTGAACCATCAGATCTAGTACGGATGAAGAGTGAACCATCAGATCTAGTACGGATGAAGAGTGAACCATCAGATCTAGTACGGATGAAGAGTGAACCATCAGATCTAGTACGGATGAAGAGTGAACCATCAGATCTAGTACGGATGAAGAGTGAACCATCAGATCTAGTACGGATGAAGAGTGAACCATCAGATCTAGTACGGATGAAGAGTGAACCATCAGATCTAGTACGGATGAAGAGTGAACCATCAGATCTAGTACGATGAAGAGGAACCATCAGATCTAGTACGGATGAAGAGGAACCATCAGATCTAGTACGGATGAAGAGTGAACCATCAGATCTAGTACGGATGAAGAGTGAACCATCAGATCTAGTACGGATGAAGAGTGAACCATCAGATCTAGTACGGATGAAGAGTGAACCATCAGATCTAGTACGGATGAAGAGTGAACCATCAGATCTAGTACGGATGAAGAGTGAACCATCAGATCTAGTACGGATGAAGAGTGAACCATCAGATCTAGTACGGATGAAGAGTGAACCATCAGATCTAGTACGGATGAAGAGTGAACCATCAGATCTAGTATCGGATGAAGAGTGAACCATCAGATCTAGTACGGATGAAGAGTGAACCATCAGAATGTAGGTGACACAGACGCGAAATGGTAAGAGTGAACCATCAATGAAGTACGGATGAAGAGGTGGACACAGAACTAGAAATGGTAGGGGAACAGAACCAAAACAGTAGCGTGACAAGAACCAAAAATGGTAGGGGAAAGAACCATAGAAATGTAGCGTGGAGACAGAACCAGAAAATGGTAGGTGACACAGAACCAGTAATGGATGAAGAGAACCAAGAAATGGTAGCGTGAAGAGAACCAAGAATGGTACGTGGACAAGAACCAAGAAAATGGTAGCGTGGAAGAGAACCATTAGATCGTAGTACAGCATGAAAATGGTAGTGACACAGATCCAGAAAATGGTAAGAGTGACCAGACAAGAAATGGTAGGGGGAAGAGAACCAAGAAATGTAGCGTGAAGAGGAACCATCAGATCAAGTGGATGGAACAGGAACCAAGATAATGAGCGATGAAAGGAACCAAGATGGTAGCGTGACAGAGAACCAAGAAATGTAGTGAAAGAACCAAGAATGGTACGGTGGAACAGGAACCATCGAATTGGTACGTGAAGAGGAACCAAGAATGGTCTGAACAGAATAAGAAATGGTAGAACCACAGATCCAAGAAATGGTAAGGAGAACCATCAAAAATGGTAGTGACAGCAGAATGACTGAGAAGAAATGACCATCAGATCAAATGGTAGCGTGAAGGGGAACCACAGATTAGTGGATGACAGGAACCAAGAAAATGTAGGTGACAAAAACAGAAATGAGCGTGACACAGACCCAGATGGTAGCGTGACGAACCAAGAAAATGAGGTGAACATCAAGAACATGGTACGGATGAACGAAGGGTAGTGGACCAGACCAAAAAATCTAGTACAGGATGAAAGAGTGGACACAGATCAGAAATGGATAAGAGTGGACACAGACAGAATGGTAGCGATGAAAGAACCAAAATGCGGAATCTAGAACCAGAAAAATACGTGACACAGAACAGAAAGTAGTGAAAGAACCAGAATGGTAGTGACCAGAATGGACGTGACAGAACCAAAAATGGTAGCGTGGACACAGAACCAAGAAAATGGTAGCGTGGACACAGAACCAAGAAAATGGTAGCGTGGACACAGAACCAAGAAAATGGTAGCGTGGACACAGAACCAAGAAAATGGTAGCGTAGACACAGAACCAAGAAAATGGTAGCGTGGACACAGAACCAAGAAAATGGTAGCGTGGACACAGAACCAAGAAAATGGTAGCGTGGACACAGAACCAAGAAAATGGTAGCGTGGACACAGAACCAAGAAAATGGTAGCGTGGACACAGAACCAAGAAAATGGTAGCGTGGACACAGAACCAAGAAAATGGTAGCGTGGACACAGAACCAAGAAAATGGTAGCGTGGACACAGAACCAAGAAAATGGTAGCGTGGACACAGAACCAAGAAAATGGTAGCGTGGACACAGAACCAAGAAAATGGTAGCGTGGACACAGAACCAAGAAAATGGTAGCGTGGACACAGAACCAAGAAAATGGTAGCGTGGACACAGAACCAAGAAAATGGTAGCGTGGACACAGAACCAAGAAAATGGTAGCGTGGACACAGAACCAAGAAAATGGTAGCGTGGACACAGAACCAAGAAAATGGTAGCGTGGACACAGAACCAAGAAAATGGTAGCGTGGACACAGAACCAAGAAAATGGTAGCGTGGACACAGAACCAAGAAAATGGTAGCGTGGACACAGAACCAAGAAAATGGTAGCGTGGACACAGAACCAAGAAAATGGTAGCGTGGACACAGAACCAAGAAAATGGTAGCGTGGACACAGAACCAAGAAAATGGTAGCGTGGACACAGAACCAAGAAAATGGTAGCGTGGACACAGAACCAAGAAAATGGTAGCGTGGACACAGAACCAAGAAAATGGTAGCGTGGACACAGAACCAAGAAAATGGTAGCGTGGACACAGAACCAAGAAAATGGTAGCGTGGACACAGAACCAAGAAAATGGTAGCGTGGACACAGAACCAAGAAAATGGTAGCGTGGACACAGAACCAAGAAAATGGTAGCGTGGACACAGAACCAAGAAAATGGTAGCGTGGACACAGAACCAAGAAAATGGTAGCGTGGACACAGAACCAAGAAAATGGTAGCGTGGACACAGAACCAAGAAAATGGTAGCGTGGACACAGAACCAAGAAAATGGTAGCGTGGACACAGAACCAAGAAAATGGTAGCGTGGACACAGAACCAAGAAAATGGTAGCGTGGACACAGAACCAAGAAAATGGTATCGTGGACACAGAACCAAGAAAATGGTAGCGTGGACACAGAACCAAGAAAATGGTAGCGTGGACACAGAACCAAGAAAATGGTAGCGTGGACACAGAACCAAGAAAATGGTAGCGTGAACACAGAACCATTAATAACCCAGGCAATTTGATTTGTGACAATATCTGTAAGTACCTTGTGCATCTGACTTGCAGATTCATTCTGACATTCTTGTCTACCTGTCAATCATATCTGACTTTCATATTTGTTTTGTGCTGGCTTTCATCAACTGTGAGCTGTCTAAACACTTACGATATACATAGCAGGGTCTATAGTTCTTCTTCTTCTCGATCATATATCAATAGAATGTTCTAGTAACTGTATCCATGTTCCAACACAAATTATATCATCGATGCCAGAACGTAGATCCAGATATCCTAGAAACGTCACTGAATCCACTGAAAATGTATACAATATAATAAACGGATCTAGTAAACTCATGGATCAACTATCTCTAATCCTATCAAAGCAACTATCTTATCTCTGTACATTGTCATTGTTGGATGTTCTTGATGTAATAAGATTGTGTCAGTTGAGATTAATTTCATTAATTGTTTCACAACATACAAAGGTCAAGTTACATACTGTCAAAGTCGTTTTTCACGCGCGAGCAAATTACGGGAGTCTGGCTCGCACGTGCATGTATTTTCAATAATGCAGATGACCCGATGGAAAACTTTTGGATTGAGAAGATCAATGGGTTCCGTCGAGGACTGGGAAAGCGTGATGGGTGTCTTATGGGAGCCAGCATGGCTCGTCTGATCTTCGTTTAGTTGATAACGTGTATGATAGTGACAGATCAGAGTAGCATGTCTATGTTTGTACCAGTGAAGAGTGGCAGATCTATGTTTGTACCAGTGAAGAGTAGCATGTCTATGTTTGTACCAGTGAAGAGTGGCAGGTCTATGTTTGTACCAGTGAAGAGTGGCAGATCTATGTTTGTACCAGTGAAGAGTGGCAGGTCTATGTTTGTACCAGTGAAGAGTGGCAGATCTATCTTTGTATCAGTGAAGAGTGGCAGATCTATGTTTGTATCAGTGAAGAGTGGCAGATCTATGTGTGTATCAGTGAAGAGTGGCAGATCTATCTTTGTACCAGTGAAGAGTGGCAGGTCTATGTTTGTACCAGTGAAGAGTGGCAGATCTATGTTTGTATCAGTGAAGAGTGGCAGATCTATCTTTGTGCCAGTGAAGAGTGGCAGATCTATGTTTGTATCAGTGAAGAGTGGCAGATCTATGTTTGTATCAGTGAAGAGTGGCAGATCTATGTGTGTATCAGTGAAGAGTGGCAGATCTATGTTTGTATCAGTGAAGAGTGGCAGATCTATGTTTGTATCAGTGAAGAGTGGCAGGTCTATGTTTGTATCAGTGAAGAGTGGCAGGTCTATGTTTGTATCAGTGAAGAGTGGCAGATCTATGTTTGTATCAGTGAAGAGTGGCTGATCTATGTTTGTATCAGTGAAGAGTGGCAGATCTATATTTGTATCAGTGAAGAGTGGCAGGTCTATGTTTGTATCAGTGAAGAGTGGCAGGTCTATGTTTGTATCAGTGAAGAGTGGCAGATCTATGTTTGTGCCAGTGAAGAGTGGCAGGCCTATGTTTGTACCAGTGAAGAGTGGCAGATCTATGTTTGTACCAGTGAAGAGTGGCAGATCTATGTTTGTATCAGTGAAGAGTGGCAGATCTATGTTTGTATCAGTGAAGAGTGGCAGGTCTATGTTTGTATCAGTGAAGAGTGGCAGGTCTATGTTTGTATCAGTGAAGAGTGGCAGGCCTATGTTTGTACCAGTGAAGAGTGACAGATCTATGTTTGTACCAGTGAAGAGTGACAGATCTATGTTTGTACCAGTGAAGAGTGACATATCTATGTTGTACCAGAAGAGTAGCATGTCTATGTTTGTATCAGTGAAGAGTGGCAAGTCTGTGTTTGTATCAGTGAAGAGTGGCAGATCTATGTTTGTATCAGTGAAGAGTGGCAGATCTATGTTTGTATCAGTGAAGAGTGGCAAGTCTATGTTTGTATCAGTGAAGAGAGTTAGAAAGTCAAAGTTCAAAGGAGGATGGAGATCGAAATGTGTATCACAAGAAGGTAAGTGCGAGTTAGTCTAAAGACAGCGAAGTGTGTAGAAAGTGTGTAACAACAAGACAATAAGAAAAGCGCGGTGTTAGTGTGATTGTAGTGTGTATATTATGTTCATATTGTGTGCTGCTTCTTACTGTGGTGTATTGTATGTTGGTGGTTTGTTGATGGTGTGCAAAGAAACGAACGAGACAGAAAAACTCTGTAGCACCGGCGAGGGTCCCCGATGTGATTTAGAAGATGGTGAAGATATTTAGTAGGAATATTAGTTTTAATCTTTATCTAATTAATTTTCCCCGGGTAGCAGCTTTCCAGCCTGCCCGTTTCGATTTTTAAACTGCCAAGGGTTCTTTTACGTGTTAAAATTAAACACGGGACCTACGTTTTATCCTCCATCACTGATAGGACTAGGAACTCGACCTCACCTACACTGAAATCAGGGATCTCTGGAAAAATATCCAGATGGCTCCACGAGGGAGCGAACCTGGTATCTTTGAGACTAGAACCGAACCCCTAACTTCTACACCACAGAGAAGAAACTCTACCTGTGTTAGTTTATTTGTTAAAAGTTGAAGAAGATATTTTCTCATATTAGAAGCATGCAATCGATGGATTACAAGTTGTCTTCACAACATTAACGAGAACGATGAATATAGTCAGATTACTTGTGGCATTTGTCCATTCAGTGAATACGATATTGAACTGTATGACCGAGTTACTGATCCGAATATACAAATCAAGGTCACAACTTTCCATTAATACAGATTAGTTCTGACTGTTGAGCACATCCATTCTTTAGTTCACAATTTCGGCAATATTCCACAGTCACATACAAAGATCATTCTTTCCTCTCAAAGTTGGAATGTAAGAATACAGATTTCGACAAAGTTCAACACAAAAGTGGTATGCAAACCTGGCGTAACTTATTGAAGGAGGGAAACAGTGCAAAACTACCTTAATCCGTGTACAAAACAATGACAAATAAAAAAAGTTATTGCTGCAGAATTTTCTAACACTTTTGTTTGATACGGAACATACGTGTTTTTTCTTGTCTGGTGATAATCTTCTTCTATTCAATATTTCTTTGACTTCTGACTGGATATCAATATCTGTAGTGTATTGTTGTGTGTTTGTGTGTTCATTCTTTCAGAAGACAAGAAAACTAAATGAAATATTCCAAGTCTAACAGAAATCATGTCCACGTCAGTGAACTTAAGCCGCACATATCAAAACACACAAACAATAGACAGGGTTTTAGAACTTGGAAGAGTGTAGACAGAAAAATATCAATACAACAAACACAAAATAAAGTCATGGAAAGTGCAAAAAGCAATAACTCTGAAATAGTATTGTTCTCTTGCAAATAAATCCCTGAAATACAATAGTCATAGCATACAGCATGCTGACGAATATTGTCTGTCAAAAACGTCATATACAGCATGCTGACGAATATTGTCTGTACAGCGTCAGATAAGCAGCTACATATTGTCATACAAAGCGTCATACACAGCATCTGACGAATATTGTCTGAAGTCATGTACACATCTGACGAGTTACAAAGCGTATAGCATACAGCTCACGAAATGTCTGTTTTCCATTCAGCCCAAAATCATCACACACACACACATTCAGATAATCACCACATACACACACACATACACACATTTTACCTATCAAAGTCATGTTACAACATCACGTTCCATCACAGTCAGTTATTACATCACAGCTCCATCAATGTCAAGTTACTACTCACAGCTCCATCAAAGTCAAGTTATTACATCACAGCTCCATCAAAGCAAGTTATTACATCACAGTTCCATCAAAGCCAAGTTACTACATCACAGCTCCATCAATGTCAAGTTACTACATCACAGCTCCATCAATGTCAAGTTATTACATCACAGTTCCATCAATGTCAAGTTACTACATCACAGCTCCATCAATGCCAAGTTATTACATCACAGCTCCATCAATGTCAAGTTATTACATCACAGCTCCATCAATGCCAAGTTATTACATCACAGCTCCATCAATGTCAAGTTACTACATCACAGCTCCATCAATGTCAAGTTACTACATCACAGCTCCATCAATGCCAAGTTATTACATCACAGCTCCATCAATGTCAAGTTACTGCATCATAGCTCCATCAATGTCAAGTTATTACATCACAGCTCCATCAATGTCAAGTTATAATCACAGCTCCATCAATGTCAAGTTATTACATCACAGCTCCATCAATGTCAAGTTACTAGATCACAACTCCATCAAAGCCAAGTTATTAGATCACAGTTCCATCAATGTCAAGTTACTAGATCACAACTCCATCAAAGCCAAGTTACTACATCACAGCTCCATCAATGTCAAGTTACTAGATCACAACTCCATCAATGTCAAGTTATTACATCACAGCTCCATCAATGTCAAGTTACTACTTCACAACTCCATCAAAGCCAAGTTATTAGATCACAGTTCCATCAATGTCAAGTTATTACATCACAGCTCCATCAATGTCAAGTTATTACATCACAGTTCCATCAATGTCAAATTATTAGATCACAACTCCATCAATATTAAGATCGTGCAAGATCAAGTTAGAAAGGCATACAGAATATCTCCAATTCGTGAACAGCTCACAACAGCGTTCATATCACTAAATTCTTGAATGGCGCGATTTCATTTTCTGACTGTGTGTCTAAACTGTCGATAGCGTGCACTACGTTGCACGTGCAGATGATATGGGCTCCGGGGAAGAGAAAATAATTAAGACTCACCAAACTTTAAGCTCTATTTAGCAATTTCTTGAGCAGTCACCCCAGAAATTTGGGAGGGCGGCCGTTAGGGACATCCGATTTGACGGAAGTTGTGTTCATATGACTACACTTTTATTCAGATTTTGTGAAAACGATCATTGATAACGGATATATTATTCAATCTTGTTATGTTCTATTGGTTTGCTAGATGTGTACTCATCGACTATATCTGCTAGATGTGTACCTCATATATCTGCTAGATGTGTACTCTCTATATCTGCTAGATGTGTACTCCATATATCTGCTAGATGTGTCCTCTCTATATCTGCTAGATGTGTACTCTCTATATCTGCTAGATGTGTACTCTCTATATCTGCTAGATGTGTACTCCATATATCTGCTAGATGTGTACTCCATATATCTGCTAGATGTGTACTCCATATATCTGCTAGATGTGTACTCTCTATATCTGCTAGATGTGTACTCTCTATATCTGCTAGATGTGTACTCTCTATATCTGCTAGATGTGTACTCTCTATATCTGCTAGATGTGTACTCCATATATCTGCTAGATGTGTACTCCATATATCTGCTAGATGTCTACTCCATATAACATAGACATAGAAGAGAATAAATAGATCTATTCAGAAAGAACTCAAAATCAAAGAAAACTGACTAATGCTACAAATAAGGATAAGAAAATGTAGGTATTTTGGACATGTCAAGAGACACGAAGGATTGGAGACCATCACGCAAGGAGGCATCCCAGGAAAGAGAAGAGGAAGACCACAGAGAAGATGGATTCAGGATGTAACTGATGGTTTGAACGGCTGCAGAGGCGGAAAGTCTGGCTTGCGAGAGAGAGAAATTCCTGAAAGACTGTTGGGTGACAAAGTTCTGCTGAGGACAAGTTATTTGATGATGATAATGATTTGGTTATATTGGTATGCTAACTGGCTTCAGTGTTAACAAAACTATAATAGAACATTATCTGTATCATACACTTCAAATTATCCATTACTTGGATGACTGCAGTCATAAACTTCACAAAGACAAAATAATGAGGTTTTTAAATGTAGTTTTACAAAGGTAATGAGAGATCTCAATTTCCACCCAACACATAACATTAAAAACTAATAATGAAGTTTTCTAATTACAAAGTGTGAATCAAAGAGGAACGAACGTCGAAGGTACATTTAAAATTGGAAGGAAAGGAACGAATAAATAACGTAACAATGGGAACAAATGTTATATTAATAAGTTTGTTGAGATGAACTATCTGCAGAAACGGCTTGAATTATATATATATATGTTATAGCTGGTGTTGAATGTATAATGTTGGAGAAATAGAAAGAGAAATATAAATGAATCAACAATATAAATGGACAGACTTCAGTGTTTATGTGATATTTCGAGAAAATTGTCTAACAAATCGAGCTGTTGAAAGTGACACGGAGAGTGTGATCATCAAAGCCAACACAACATCCGTGCTTTAACAACATCAATATCTTTACAGAATTAGTGTCATCACAACATTAGTACCATCACAATATCAGTGACATCACAACATCAATGACATCACAACATCAGTGACATCAAGACATCAGTGTTCAACGACATCATCATCCTTGCCCTAGCTATACCCCAACCAGTGCCCCTGCAAATCAATGCCAAGAGACACAATTATCATTACCCATCAAGCAACAATGCCTTGAGATACCAACTATTTCCCAATATAAGAGCCCCAGCGACATCAATAACCTCAAGAGATCACTGCCTCCGTGATGTCACTGCATTAACAACATTAATGCCTTTTAACTGACAACCGTGCCGACAAGATATCAACACAGTCTAGACAAGAGTGGCCTTAAGATATCGGTGCCCCCAAGATATTCGTACCTCTAAGACATGAAGCTTCGAGATATTTCAGATAAACATTGTCGCGACATGCGGTTTCTAGTGATTGTCTTGTTTGTTTATTTTAATAATAGTTGCAGATAGCTGTTGCACACACACCCACACACAGATACCCACACACACACACACACACACGCACACACAGAGACACACACACACACATAATTTAATAATAGTTGTAGATAGCTGTTACCCACACACAGAGACACACACACACACACACCCACACACAGAAACACACACACACACATTTTAATAATAGTTGTAGATAGCTGTTACCCACACACAGAGACTCACACACACACACACATACACACACATATATATATACATTATTACTGTGTACTGTTGGCATGACAGTTCTACCGAAAAGTACTTAGTACATGTGAGTCTCTGTGCCCAAGTGGTTAACCCATTGCCCTGTGTTTCGAACGTCGTTGATTCAAATCCAGACAACGTCGTTCTGTTCCCAGTGCAGTTTTCCAGAGACTGAAGATCGTTGCCGGAGCTACGGAGTTCGTGTTACTTGTAATAGTCTCGATAAGGGACGTGTCATTTTGGGTGAGATGGACCGAGTGAAATAAAGTAAAACACGGGGCAATGAAGTCAATTCTTCAGCGTAAGACTCAATACATTTTCTATGCACTTTATTGCATATTTTATATTGCTAAAAAATCAGCTCTAAAACCTGTCATGTCCAACATATCGTCAAAGTTTGATCAAGCTGATAACAAATCAGCTCTAAAACCTGTCATGTCCAACATATCGTCAAAGTTTGATGAAGCTGATTTATAATGTTAGTTTTACCTTGATACACCCTTCTTAGAAAATTATTCTTTGTCCAAAATTTGAAATCTTTATCTTCACAGAAATTATCTTCACAGAAATTATCTTCACAGAAATTATCTTCACAGAAATAAGTTAGTGTTTTAATAATTACACTTTTGTTATCGAATTTGTAAACATTTTGTCAAGAAAATAAATTGTCAGAAATAAGCAAAAATTAGAAATAATATCTAAAGGTCTCTAGACGAAGGTTGACGTCATTGCGCCCATGTCTTACTCCACATCGTTCGGTCTACTCTACAGACATTGCGCCCCATGTCTTACTCCACATCGTTCGGTCACCTCTACAGACATTGCACCCCATGTCTTACTCCACATCGTTCTGTCACTCTCTACAGACATTGCGCCCCACCTAAATGGAGCATGCACAAAGCACGAACTCCGTAGCTCCGACAACAGTCTTTAGGATCTCCACAGATAAAAATATACACTCGCGAACAGAATGGCACGGTCCGCATTCGAACCCTCGACCTACGGAACGCAAGACAAATGATTAACCACTTAGCCACCGAGAAATAATGTATTTGTATTTAATAACAAACTGAAATAAGACACAGGAAATATGTTTCTTACAATCATCAACTTTCTCTCTATGTTTCCATGAGCCGAGTAATCTTCATTTGTGTATAAATATGTTTTCTATATGTTCATTAGAAGAAACTTCAACATATTGAGAACAACATGTTATTTTAAGAAACATAACACATGCAACTACAACTAGAATACAATTCGTTTTTTTCTTATGATCTGTGGCGCGAGCTGGCACCAATTGAAAAGAACTTTTTGAACGCGGTCGCGTTGTCATCTTTTCTGGATGAGTTCAGCTGTAGCGTGAGCTAAAATGGCCCCTCAAATGAAGGCAATTGAGACCCTGTCAGAGCAGGGCTAAATGATTTATTGGAAGAATTTAGAGTTGTTCTCTCTTCACATCACTGACATTGTCTTTTCTTTTTCTTTTCAAGACTGGAGTAGTTCTCTCTCTCTCTATGACTTTCTTGTTTGTTTAGCAAGCGACACATGGTACCATATGTCTCACAGACTCAGTACTCAACAATAACTGCATTAATATGACCAGCACAATGTCAGATTTTCTGAGATTTATCTGTCGTATAACCAATACTGGCGATAAGTGACTTATTAAATTATATAATATAAATATATATAGCAGCTAGGCTAGATAGGATAACAAAGCCTACTAAACAATACGATTGTTAGTGGCAACATATGGAAGGTCAAGCATGGATAGTTAACAAGGCAGTGGAAAACATATATGTGCTTTTGAATATAAGTGTTACAGAAGAGTCCCCTTCGTATATCTTGGACAGAGACGAGAACAAATAGATCTATCCAGAAAGAAGTCAAAATCAAAGAAAACTGGCTAATGCTACAAATGAGAAAATTGAATTATTTTGGACATATAAAGTGACACAAAATGTTGAGAAGACCATCATGGAAGGAGGCATATCGGCAAAGAGGAGATGAGGAAGACCATCATGGAAGGAGGCATATCGGCTAAGAGGAGAAGAGGTAGACCATCATGGAAGGAGGCATATCGGCAAAGAGGAGATGAGGAAGACCATCATGGAAGGAGGCATATCGGCTAAGAGGAGAAGAGGAAGACCACAGAAAAGATGAATTCAAGATGTAACTGATGATTTGAGCATGACCGCTGCAGAAGTGGACCATCTGGTTTATGATAGAGAAAATTCGAAGGACTGTTAGGAAGGGGGTGGGTGCGTTCTGCTCAGGACAAGCTATTTGATGAGAATATTGATAAATAGCTCGACAGGTTGCGACTTGGAACCAGTTGTAGACATGAGATATAATTATACAAAATTGAAACATATTGCCGCATTTTGGGACAATGTATACACTGTACCGCAATAGTGCAGTAGTTAGTGCATTTGATTCTTAGACACTTGGTCTGGGATTAAATTTATTGCTTGCTCTCTGTATTTTGTTTTACATTGATATCATCTTGAAAAAAGAAGAATTTTTCGCAATCATGTGACCTCACCATCATCATCAAGTCGCTTATCGTGTACAGAAATGTCTCTCCATAAAAAATTCCTCAAAACGTATTGCACATTCATACACTAGATGTCCTGCTTCTGTTGATGTCACATTCAGACCATCTATTCCATCCTGTATCCATCTTTGTCTTAAGTGGTTCTTCTCTTGCCTTCTTTTCCAGATACCTCCATTTCAAGGCAATCATCTTCTTTGTTAAATCGTCATGTCTCGTTCTTTATGTCTCCCAAATATTTCATTTATCTCAATGCTATATTTTCATGAAATTATTTTCTACAATTCTGAATTCCATGTCGATAAATATTCGTTTTCTCTCTTCATTGAATTCATATTGAATAGATTTGGGTGTTTCCACTTGTTAATACAGTAGTCTGGTAAACTCGAACGCACACACACACACACGCGTGCATAGACATGCAGATACACATACATATGGACACAGTTCTCTTGCGCACTTACACACACATTGGTAGATAGGCACACATACTCCCTCCCCCCTTCCACACTCCCAAACACACACATAAACATACATATACTTAATTTCTCCTACACGCTCTACACACACACACAAGACACACACATTCGCAGCCCACCCCGCCCCCACCCACGCTCACACCCTTACAGTGTTGAAAATGATAATTTTGATAAAATAAAAACTATGTCCCTGACTTGAAACAAGTCACTTGTAACTGAACCTACTGAAGCAGTCATGTGTAAACACAACTGGATATAGCGTTGAGTTCAGCACATGTTACCAGCTACGGTGACTGCGTTCTAACAAATGTTAGCCTTGTTAACTAACTCAACAAGAAACGATAACCGAGTGCCAACGAAATATTGGTTAATTTGGATGAAAATAAAGTGTTAGGAAAATGTCATCTACGATCTGTTGCTCATATTGACAGTTGATTTTGTCGGCTAGGCTACGATCAAAAGTAGAAAGTGTGGCTTAGTGGTGAACGTCAAACAGGTGGTTCTTTGACTAAGTAGATGGTATCTTTTAATACATCATGAAGTGAGAACACGATCAATGAGATATGTTTGACTTCAAAGTTATACTGAAATATCAAATGTCAACAACAGATTGAGATCACCAACGCACAAGTTGTTACTCACTGACCTGATCACTTGTTACCATAATCACACATGTACCTTTCTATCTTTACCTCTCTCTTTCTCTCTATCTTTTTCTACCTTTATCTCTCTATCTCTCTCTCTCTCTACCTTTCTCTCATCTCGTGTACAAACATACACCACATCAAACACATACACGCAGACAGTTATAACATATACACTAGACAAAGTATAAACACATTTCATAAACAACGGCAACAGACTCAGAGGACGACCACATAAACGATGGAACAACGGAATATCCGAGGCACTAAGTTCCACCTTGTACATAGAACATAGGAAGCTCACTCCAGACACCGAGAACCACAACAAGGATAGAGAGAGAGATATATAGAGAGATAGAGAGATAAAGAGATAGAGAGAGAGAGAGAATAGATAATAACACAAAGAAAACGTTGATATTAAGAAACAATTATCAAACACAGAAACACATCTACACCACATATATACACACATATACGAGCAATACATAAACACGTAGATACGAGATTAACAAGAGACAACACACACTACACTCACACAGACCTCAAAAACACATATACACAACGAGGAAACAAGACGGGCAGGCTTATTATAAATATGAGGTCTATGAAGCGACAAGTGCACAGATGATGTGCACAAGTACAGCTAATTGATTGTATTTTCAAAAGTGTACAAATATTATTCGTCATTTAGTATTTGAATTTTTATATTAGCTCATTTATCTGGGGGTTGGGGGGTTTCTTCAGACTGCTTCACAAGATTATATTTTTCAATATTCCAATTTGTTATCTAATGTAGCTACGTCTCCGTTGTCCATGTTTCTGAGTTGAAGTCATGTCTCCGTTGTCCATGTTTCTGAGTTGAAGTCATGTCTCCGTTGTCCATGTTTCTGAGTTGAAGTCATGTCTCCGTTGTCCATGTTTCTGAGTTGAAGTCATGTCTCCGTTGTCCATGTTTCTGAGTTGAAGTCATGTCTCCGTTGTCCATGTTTCTGAGTTGAAGTCATGTCTCCGTTGTCCATGTTTCTGAGTTGAAGTCATGTCTCCGTTGTCCATGTTTCTGAGTTGAAGTCATGTCTCCGTTGTCCATGTTTCTGAGTTGAAGTCATGTCTCCGTTGTCCATGTTTCTGAGTTGAAGTCATGTCTCCGTTGTCCATGTTTCTGAGTTGAAGTCATGTCTCCGTTGTCCATGTTTCTGAGTTGAAGTCATGTCTCCGTTGTCCATGTTTCTGAGTTGAAGTCATGTCTCCGTTGTCCATGTTTCTGAGTTGAAGTCATGTCTCCGTTTTCCATGTTTCTGAGTTGAAGCATGTTCTTGTCATGTTTCAGAAGTGTGCAAGTCTTATTCGTCATTTAGTCATTTATTTTGAGTTTAGCTCATTTTCTGGGTGTCTTCATGTTCACAGATTGAGTCATTCCCCAATTTCCATTTGTTTCTAGATGAGTCATGTCCCCGTTGTCCATGTTTCTGAGTTGAAGTCATGTCTCCGTTGTCCATGTTTCTGAGTTGAAGTCATGTCTCCGTTGTCCATGTTTCTGAGTTGAAGTCATGTCCCCGTTGTCCATGTTTCTGAGTTGAAGTCATGTCTCCGTTGTCCATGTTTCTGAGTTGAAGTCATGTCTCCGTTGTCCATGTTTCTGAGTTGAAGTCATGTCTCCGTTGTCCATGTTTCTGAGTTGAAGTCATGTCTCCGTTGTCCATGTTTCTGAGTTGAAGTCAAGTTTGTCTCCGTTGTCCATGTTATGATTGAAGTCATCTCGTTGTCCATGTTTTGAGTTGAAGTCGTTCCGTGTCCATGTTTGAGCAAGCTGCTGTCATGTTTTGAGCTGAAGTATGTCTCCGTTGTCCATGTTCGAGTTGAAGTCATGTCTCCGTCCATGTTTCAGTTAGTCATGCTCCTTGTCCATGTTGAGTGACAGTCCGTGCCATGTTCTGAAGAAGTGTCATGCCCCGTTTTCCATGTTCTGCGCTCAAGCAGTGTCCTTGCCCCAAGTTTCAGAGTCTGAACAGCCCTAGCCATGTGCTGCCAAAAGTACTGTCCCGCGTGTCGACTGTTCTGAGTTGAAGTCAAGTGTATGATCAAAGATCTCCGTCTGTCCATGTTTCTAAGTTGAAGGATTAAATGTGTACCTCTAGATTGAAGTTTGTAAAGCTAGAACTTTGACCCAAGTTATGGCTATGACCCCGATATGTTCCACAGCTGGCTGATGAACAGTGTCAGACCCACAAGACAGTGTCTGACCCACAAGACAGTGGCTGAACCACAAGACAGTGGCTGACCAAAAAGAAGTGTCTGCCCACAAGACAGTGGCTGACCCACAAGACAGTGGCTGACCCACAAGACAGTGGCTGACCCACAAACAGTGGCTGACCCAAGACAGTGTCTGACCCACAAGACAGTGTCTGAACCCAAGACAGTGGCTGACCCACAAGATAGTGTCTGACCCACAAGACAGTGGCTGACCACAAAACAGTGGCTGACCCACAAGACAGTGGCTGACCCACAAGACAGTGTGGATTTTTATCAAAGTTTACACCCCTAGGCGTTAACTCTCCTCCCCCACCCCCGCCCCCTTCACAAGGTAGTTGGTTTAACAGTTGCAGATAGCACCGTGTACTGTCATACGGTAGCACATATAAACATGGTATCTGTAAAATCGCAAAGCACTTATCAGCTTAAAAAATGTAGTCCATGACGTAATAAAAAATGTGTTAAAACAAAGTAGTGAAATTAATCACAATAGTTACTGCTATGGTCTACTGTTGTTCTTGGTAAACTAGAAAGAACAAATAAAATATGTCATTATAGCAGATGTTGGAAATATCCACCACGGGCTTCAAGATATGTCTGTACACTTTTTCTTCATATTGTCAAATATTCTTTCTTCAGTTGAAAACATCATTATGGTTTAAGTGAAAAGAATTACCCCAGCATACAACAGTCATACACTGCATATTGCACAACAATTGACTACGGAACACATTTTTTGATGACGTGATGTACTTTGTTTTTCACATTTGTTCTTCATAAGAAGTGCTGTGAGACTTTACAAACACCATATATATATGAGTGTGTGTGTGTGTGTATGTGGTATGTGTAAGAGTGGTGTGTAGCTGTGGTGACTTTGAATTTTTATTTTATTTGCATAAATATTTTAATAGACAGATAAAAACTAAAGATAAGAAAAGTGTTTTTATCAATGATTGAACACAGATAAGGAAAATATATCAGAAATCTAGTAACAAAAGTGAAGGACAGACATAATCGCAACAATAGAAGATCAACATGAGCTATAGTCTTGTTGACATACAAGGTTCTGATGACTGTCAACGATCTACTTGAACTATCAAATGTCTGCAAAACACATAAATGTCATCAAATACTTACAACGTTCATGTCTAACTGCCCGGCAGGTTTCAGCTTCGTGGTTTTACACCTATTGTATATTTTATGTTTTGATATACATTTATGGTTTGTGGGTGAATGTTTGTTTGAGTGGACTGTCATCTAAAAATGGAAGTCAAGAAATAAACTGTACATGGCGATAACACCTTTGATGTATCTATCTGATTAGTGGGTAACACATCGGGGTGGGGTGGGGTGGGGGATGGGGGAGAGAGAAGATCGTGACAGCACGAAAGAAAACATTGATAAAGGAACAGATGGAAAGAAAACATAAGGTAAAAAAACAACTAGAAAGAGAATGGAATAGAAATGTAGGGAAATATTAATAAGGAAAATGTTTCACTATTATGAGACAATGCACAGAAAATGTTAAAAAGAAATTATGATACGAATTGGCAAAGCAACATCAGCTTTTAAAAGTCTAAATAAAATATGGAACTGCAAGTTATATAGTATTAAAACTAAATTACGAATTTTCAATTCAAATGTTGTATCAATCCTAACATTTGCCAGCGAGAGTTGGAAAATGACTAAAGATATAGAAAGCAAGTTGAATGCATTTGAAAATAGATGTCTGCGAAAAATAATGAATATAAAAATGGAACGAATTCAGGAGAAGTGATGAAATCAGAGAAATGTCTGGTCAACCACTAGTGACAACTGTTATAAGAGAGAGAAGATAGAGATATGTTGGGCATACCTTGAGGAGAAATAATCAAAACATGCAAGGAAGTGGGAAGCTGAAGATTCAAGAAAGAGAGGACATTCTAGGAAAATTCTGAAACAAACTTTGCTGAGGGAGGCCAGAAATATCCGACTCAATTATATGGAAGAAATTGAGCGAGTTACCCAGGACAGAACGGTATGGAAAAATTACTTGCGAGCCTTATGTTATCTAACGTTTTATAATGTATAACCGTACGAGAAGTGTATATGCATAGTGTGTGTGTGTGTGCGCGCGCACTAAATGTCAGCTTTCCACACAATACACACTAAATGTCAGCTTTCAATACACAATACACACTAAATGTCAGTTTTCCACACAATGCTAAATGTCAGCTTTCCACCCGAACTCACAGTAAATGTAAGTAGACATTGGTTGCCTCTCCCTTGTATGCCCATGGGCTCGTCGACGACTGATGATGATGATGACTAAATGTAAACCTTGCACACAGTATATAAACGATATATATGTTTATTCAAGCAATATTAGTGATTGAATGTAACAGCAATCAACACTTCAATCATGATCAGATATCTTGACTTTAGACTATTATTTCATAACACTAGATTGGAGATATTAGTATGTGTTTTATGAACATAATTCAACTATTATACGGTATTATAAGTTGCTATTGACATGATGATGTGTTATTTAACGTTGTGCCGCCGTCGTCGCAGTGTCAGTTGTGATAGTTGGGCGTCTTTACACAGAACTTGCCTGCAGAAACAATCAAGTTACAATGTTAAACAGGCGCCCCACAGCGACATTGAGTGCTGCAAACTTAACAGCTAATTCAGGCACGGATACATGATTAAGACCAAGTTGCGCCCCGTCGCGCACTGCTAATGAACGCTGATCGCAAGACGGCAACCGGCATGTTCCATTAAAGGCAAAAATTATCGATATCAACCATGAAACTGCACATGCCAGACTAGATCGGGTAATGTTTGAATAGACTGATATAAACATGTGATTTTGTTACCCCCTATCATCATTTAAATGTGTGTCCATGTGTCGGGGAAGATAGGTGCTCACCTCTACCTCCAAAGGTACTTGATTCACTCCCCAAGTGGAATGAGTGGATAGTTTGTCATAGATCCTTGATCTCAATATACGTGCGGAGGTCGACGATAAAATGTAGGTCCCGTTAAAAAGAACCTTAAGCATTTCAAAATGGATACGAGTAGGCTGTAAAGCCGCTGCCTATGAAAAATTCATTTCTAAAGATCAAGTTTAGAGATAAAGATAGAGGGGGATTATGCATAGATGTTGTATCCAAATATCAGTTGCTTGAACAGCACTCTAATGACCAGTCAATGAGAGTGGGGGTGAGGGGTGGGGGATGAAAGCCTGGACATACAAAGGAAATAATGTAAGGTAGAAAGAGAGTTCACAGATTTTGTCCTGACAAGGGAAATTAGAAATGGAAAAGATGTCTGAACAGCAGCAATGAACATCATTTATGGAAGTCTTCTGTCAAACAGGAAAGATAGTTGATACAGAAGTCTTCTGTCAAACAGGAAAGATAGATGATACAGAAGTCTTCTGTCAAACAGGAAAGATAGATGATACAGAAGTCTTCTGTCAAACAGGAAAGATAGATGATACAGAAGTCTTCTGTCAAACAGGAAAGATAGTTGATACAGAAGCCTTCTGTCAAACAGGAAAGATAGATGATACAGAAGTCTTCTGTCAAACAGGAAAGATAGATGATATAGAGAGATTAATCTCCTCACAATAAAATACAACTGTTTTTATTTCAAGACAAATTATTTAATTAGTCAAACAATATTTAATAATGTGAGAACATTTAGCAATCAAACTAAGGCGATCTACGGACACCAACAAATCTCAGGTGGGCAGACGGTAGAAAACCGTGGGGAGGCTGTGGTAATACTAAGTAAATTGGCAACAGTGAACAAAGACATGTATATGTAGTATTAAATAGGCAAGCAAGAAATACAGAATTAAATACTAAACATGACAACAATCCGACGTTTCGATCTTAGGTCTTTATCAAGGGATAAATACAAACAAGGAATAGAAATAAACTAAACATAGATCTAAATGAGAAGGATAACTAGAGATGAATACAGCCAATACGTACCCGCCCATGATCTACCGCAGTCTACCGCATGGTCACGGTTCATGATCTACGTTCAATGTCACCGTCCATGTCAGGCACCGTTCCATGGTCTACCGTTCCATGTCTACCCGTTCCAATGTCACCCGTTCCATGTCTACCCGTTCCAATGTCTACCCGTTCCATGTCTACCCGTTCCATGGTCTACCGTTCCATGGTCTACCCGTTCCATGTCTACCGTTCCATGTCAGTTCCATCACCGTTCAGTATGTCTACCCGTCCAGGGTCTACCGTTCCATAGTCTACCGTTCCAATGTCTACCCGGTTCCCAGCTACCGTCCATGTCTACCCGTTCCAAGGGTCTCGTTCAGCCCGTTCCAATGTCTACCCGTTCCAATGTCTACCTCTGTCTACGCAGGTCACGTCCATACACCGTTCCAATCCGTCTGGTCTCCGTTCCAAGTCTACCGTTCCAATGTCTACCGTTCCATGTCTACCTCTGTTCCACATGTTCATGTCTACCGTCCATGTCTACCGTCCGTCACACCGTCCATGGTCTACCCGTCATTCTACCGTCCATAGTCGTCTACCCGTTCCATGTCTACGTCCATGTCTACCGTTCCATGTCTACCGTTCCATGGTCTACCGTTCCATGTCTACCCTTTCCATGTCTACCGTTCCATGGTCTACCGTCCATGGTCTACCGTTCCATGTCTACCGTTCCATGTCTCCGTTCCATGTCTACCGTTCCATGTCTACCGTTCCATGTCTACCGTTCCATAGTCTACCCGTTCCATGGTCTACCCGTTCCATGTCTACCCGTTCCATGGTCTACCGTTCCATGTCTACCGTTCCATGGTCTACCCGTTCCATAGTCTACCGTTCCATGTCTACCCGTTCCATGTCTACCCGTTCCATGGTCTACCATGTTCCTATGTCTACCCGTTCCATGGTCTACCCGTTCCAAGTCAGTCATCACCGTTCCATGTCTACCCGTTCCATAGTCTACCCGTTCCATAGTCTACCCGTTCCATAGTCTACCCGTTCCATAGTCTACCGTTCCATAGTCTACCCGTTCCATGGTCTGACCTGTTCCATGCTACACTTAAAGGTGAATGGTACTGCATAATCTGGTCCATAGTAGCCATGATGTAGTGTGACGAATGTGGCTTAAGATGTACAGTGGACTGTTCTTAGATTAAGTGCGTTAACCGATGTCTAGATGTTACGTGACGAATGTGCTTAAGATGTGACGTGGACTGAATGTGAGCTTAAGAGTGTAATGTGGACTATGGGTAGATGAACGTGGACTGAATGTGGCTTAAAATGTAATGTGGACTGAATGTGGCTTAAGATGTAACGTGGACTGAATGTGGCTTAAGATGTAATGGGACTGAATGTGGCTTAAGATGTAACGTGGACTTTGTGGCTTAAGATGTAACGTGGACAGAATGTGGCTTAAGATGTAATGTGGACTGAATGTGGCTTAAGATGTAACGTGGACTGAATGTGGCTTAAGATGTAACGTGGACTATGTGGTTTAAAATGTAACGTGGACTATGTGGCTTAAAATGTAACGTGGACTATGTGGCTTAAAATGTAACGTAGACTATGTGGCTTAAAATGTAACGTGGACTATGTGGCTTAAGATGTAACGTGGACTGAATGTGGCTTAAGATGTAACGTGGACTGAATGTGGCTTAAAATGTAATGTGGACTATGTGGCGTAAGATGTAACGTGGACTATGTGGCGTAAGATGTAATGTAGACCATGTGGGGAAGATGTAACGAAGATCTAATTTCTTCTTTGAGATACGAGTTCAAGAGCGTATCTACTTTATTCTGTGAGATTAGAAGATGGCAATGACAGATGCTTGGAAACTTGACATTTTCCGAACTAAAGAGATGGACAAGTTGTCAAAAATGATTTTAGCTAGCTAATTGCAGCGATTTTCTTGTGAATGGAATTCTGGGACTACAATTCTTTCCTTAAGACTGTCGTAGCAGGACGTTGAGTAGCAGGACGTTGAGTAGCAGGACGTTGAGTAGCAGGACGTTGAGTAGCAGGACGTTGAGTAGCAGGACGTTGAGTAGCAGGACGTTGAGTAGCAGGACGTTGAGTAGCAGGACGTTGAGTAGCAGGACGTTGAGTAGCAGGACGTTGAGAAAAACTAATGAAGTCAACCACGAACATATGGGGTTATTAATACTATGCGGTCTAGATTGTGATGATCCTAATTTGAATATGCAAAATAGCAAGGTTACTTTTATGTAATCAAATCTTGCATATCAACTTCTTTATATACATTGTTTCTTGTACAAGACATTTAGTAAATTAATGTCACAACTTACTGAGATATCTGTACCTACAGGTCTAACAAATGTACTTTCAGAATATCATTTCTGTAACAAGGGGGTTACCTCTTCTAATCGATCCCTATTCACTTTGCCAGACAGCATCGATGTAGCTTGTTACCAAAACTGTCATTTGATTCTTGAGTAGTGGCTTCCTCAACTCTCGATCCCTACTCGCTTTACCGATTCTACATATACACCAGTTATCGACAAACAACCCGCCAGGCATACACCAGTTATCGACAAACAACCCGCCAGGCATACACCAGTTATCGACAAACAACCGCCGGTATCACAGTATCGACAAACAACCCGAGGCCAGTTATCGACAAACAACCCGCCAGGCATACACCAGTTATCGACAAACAACTAGCCAGGCATACACCAGTTACCGATAAACAACCCGCCAGGCATACACCAGTTATCTACAAACAACCCGCCAGGCATACACCAGTTATCGATAAACAACCCGCCAGGATACACAGTTATCGACAAACAACCCGCCAGGCATACACCAGTTATCGACAAACAACCGCCAGGCTCACAGTTATCGACAAACCCCGCCAGGCCAGTTATCGACAAACAACTCCAGGCTCACAGTTCCCGATAAACAACCGCCAGGCAAACAGTTATCGACAACAACCGCCGGCTCAGCCCAGTTACCGATAAACAACCCTCGTAACTCCGACAATCAAGCCATCTAAAATATACACAGTTATCGATAAACAACGCGCCAGGCGATACACATTTATCGACATAACCCGAGGCATACACCAGTTATCGCAAACCGCCAGCATACAGTTATCGACAAACACCGCCAGGCATACAGTTATCGACAACGCCGCTCAGTTACCGATAAACAACCGCAGGCCATTATCACAAACAACCGCCGGCCAGTTACCGATAAACACGCTACGTATACAGTACGACAATCACCTCTAAATAACAGTTCCGACTAATCACTCAGCATACAGTTACCGATAACAACACTCAAGCATACATTCAAACCTAACGCACCCGTTACCGACTAACCCTAAATACATTACGGCTAACAACCACTCATATACGCGACTAACCTGCTCAGTTACCGACTAACAACCTCAAGCACCAGTTCCGATAACCTAATCGTTCAAACCCTAGTTCAGTTATAACACCTCTATTGCAACAACCTCTATACGTTTCTCCCAATCCACAAACATTCTCTAACTCCCTCATGTCACTAACTACTTAGGATTTATCATCTATTTATATTCAAGGTTTCGGTATAACGTATGATATTCTGGGCATACTACTCAAACTTTCATTTTGAATTCAAACACTAACAAGTAACATTCCGCCCCTGTCTTGTATTTCTTACCGGAAGTTAGAGTGGTAAAAATACAGACTCGCCATTTGAAGTGTTGACTTTTAATTTGAGATACAAGCACATGAACAAAGGCAATGCCCTCTGTTAAAATCTAGAAGGAAATTTAATAACAATATTGTTTAGCCTACACTTGTGGACTGAAACTGGCCAATTACTGCGTCAAATCTTCTTCATTGCCAGACATCCAGAGATCGTCGATAACCATTTTCTTTTACGAACTTCCGGTTTGTGACAGGCTTTGATTCTAGCGACGCAAGTTTGAGTTTGTGTTATGAATTTGTTTGTAATGTTTGTCAGAGAAAGCATTTTCAAGCATCTCTCAGTTTCTTGAACATTAAGTGAGACTATGGTTGTAGTGAGATGGATGAGATATTTCATCACTTGCGTTCTTCTTCTTTTGCGTTCCTTTTCTTCGTCCGATGGACTAATTCTTCATGAATTTGATGTTGTTTTTGGGACTCCTTCCTCCGACAGTTTTCCAATCTCTGTTTTTGCCCAGTACTTGCGTTCATTCTTCTGTACTACCATTTTCTTCGTCCGTGTCTGTTTTCGTTCCATTCTTCTGATTTTCCCCTTCCATTCTTCCTGACATTTTTCCTTCCAATTTATCCTGAGTTTTTCCTTCCATTCTTTTCCTGGTATTTTCCCTTCCAGTTATTATTTTCCTCCTTATTTTCCGGGAATTTTCCACCTTCCATTTTTCCATTTTTTCCTTTCCCATTCTTCCTGACTTTTCCTTATTCTTTTTGGATTTGTCCCCTTCCGTTCTTCCTGAATTTTTCCACCCTCTATTTTCCTGAATTTTCCCTTCCATTTTCCGGTTTTTTTCCTTCAATTCTTCCTGAATTATTGCCTTTCCATTCTTCCTAATTGTCCCCTTCCATTCTTCTTGGATTTTTGTTTTCCTTGTATTCTTCCCTTTTATTTTCTCTCAAATCTTCCTAATGTCCAATGCTCAAAAGAAATTTGAATGATATATATATCTATTACAAGTAAGATGTGGAAACTAGAAAGTTGTAAGTAGAAATCTCTGTGTGACAAATTTATCAACAAGTTTTAGTTATGAATTCAAATTATTGAGACTAGAAGTTGTAAGTAGAATCTCTGTGTAGAACATTTATCAACAAGTTTTAGTTGACTGAATATCAACATTATTGGACTAGAAGTTGTATAAGAAATCTCTTGTGACAACATTTATCAACAAGTTTAGTTGACTGAATATCACATTATTGACGACTGAAAGTTGAGTAAAATCTCTGTGTGTAGACAACATTTATCAACAAGTTTTAGTTGACTGAATATCAACATTATTGACGACTAGAAGTTGTAGTAAGAAATCTCTGTGTAGACACATTTATCAACAAGTTTTAGTTATGAATATCAACATTATTGACTAGAAAGTTGTAGAAGAAATCTCTGTGTAGACACATTTATCAACAAGTTTTAGTTGATGAATATCAACATTATTGACGACTAGAAAGTTGAGTAAGAAATCTCTGTGTAGACAACATTTATCAACATTTTTACTGAATATCAACATTATTGACGACTAGAAAGTTGTAGTAAGAAATCTCTGTGTGTAGACAACATTTATCAAAGTTTAGTTGACAATATCAACATTATTGAGACTAGAAGTTGTATGAAATCTCTGTGTAGACAAGTTTATCAACAGTTTTAGTTGACTGAATACCCGACACTATTGACACGAATAGTTTTATGAATATGTTAACGATTATTGCGACATGATGACACATTTAACATGTTGACAGATCACATATATTTCACAGGCAACCTCTAGCTACAATTTCACGAGCTTACGAAAATACAAGCAGATTGTATGTTTGATTTTCTAATCTAACTTACCTCACACATTGTCCAAATATTAGATCTAGTTGTTGGAAATGAAATCTGACTACCTGCCCCCTCGTGTTCCAAGACATAAATATTCCATTAAACGATACTTGTTGTTGCTGCTGTTGTTTGCAGCCGTGTGTACTGTAAGACTTGACAAGAGCAAGCAAGGCATGTGTACGGAAATCTCTCAAGTCGACTAAAGAGTTCCTTACAAAACAATAAAGATTTACCTTGCAGAGTTGGTTCTCAACAGATTAAGAACTGGTTACCTAGGAAAGCTAAATGACTCTCCTTATCATATTTCTCTTGTTTGTTTGAGTCAATAGTTATAGACCAGATCTCCTGTATGATGTTTGAGTCAATAGTTGTAGACCGGATCTCCTGTATGATGTTTGAGTCAATAGTTATAGACCAGACCTCCTGTATGATGTTTGAGTCAATAGTTATAGACCGGACCTCCTGTATGATGTTTGAGTCAATAGCTGTAGACCGGACCTCCTGTATGATGTTTGAGTCAATAGTTATAGACCGGACCTCCTGTATGATGTTTGAGTCAATAGTTATAGACCGGACTTCCTGTATGATGTTTGAGTCAATAGTTATAGACCAGATCTCCTGTATGATGTTTGAGTCAATAGCTGTAGACCGGATCTCCTGTATGATGTTTGAGTCAATAGTTATAGACCGGACCTCCTGTATGATGTTTGAGTCAATAGTTATAGACCGGACCTCCTGTATGATGTTTGAGTCAATAGTTATAGACCGGACCTCCTGTATGATGTTTGAGTCAATAGTTATAGACCGGACCTCCTGTATGATGTTTGAGTCAATAGTTATAGACCAGATCTCCTGTATGATTTTTGAGTCAATAGTTATAGACCGGACCTCCTGTATGATGTTTGAGTCAATAGCTGTAGACCGGACTTCCTGTATGATGTTTGAGTCAATAGTTATAGACCGGACCTCCTGTATGATGTTTGAGTCAATAGTTATAGACCGGACCTCCTGTATGATGTTTGAGTCAATAGTTATAGACCAGATCTCCTGTATGATGTTTGAGTCAATAGTTATAGACCGGACCTCTGTATGATGTTTGAGTCAATAGCTGTAGACCGACTTCTGTATGATGTTTGAGTCAATAGCTGTAGACCAGATCTCCTGTATGATGTTTGAGTCAATAGTTATAGACCGGACCTCCTGTATGATGTTTGAGTCAATAGCTGTAGACCGGACTTCCTGTATGATGTTTGAGTCAATAGTTATAGACCGGACCTCCTGTATGATGTTTGAGTCAATAGTTATAGACCGGACCTCCTGTATGATGTTTGAGTCAATAGTTATAGACCGGACCTCCTGTATGATGTTTGAGTCAATAGTTGTAGACCGGACCTCCTGTATGATGTTTGAGTCAATAGTTATAGACCGGACCTCCTGTATGATGTTTGAGTCAATAGTTATAGACCGGATCTCCTGTATGATGTTTGAGTCAATAGCTGTAGACCGGACCTCCTGTATGATGTTTGAGTCAATAGTTATAGACCGGACCTCCTGTATGATGTTTGAGTCAATAGCTGTAGACCGGATCTCCTGTATGATGTTTGAGTCAATAGTTATAGATCGGACCTCCTGTATGATTTTGAGTCAATAGTTATAGACCGGATCTCTGTATGATTTTGAGTCAATAGTTATAGACCGGATCTCCTGTATGATGTTTGAGTCAATAGTTATAGACCGGATCTCCTGTATGAGCTACCTCTGTTATCAATGATGATCAATTGTTTCACTAATGTTGACAATAACAACCAATCTTCTGTTATGTCTAAATTGTTTCTGTGAAGTGCTGCCGGAAGATTAAGTTCTCGTTGTTTAGCCAAGTGTTGCAGAGATTAGTGTGAGCCCATCTTGTTGTAGTAAATATTTGATGTTGTTCATCTGATGATTGACATTTCTTGCGCTTTTATCCCAGATGATCTGTTGTATGGTTTCAATGCCAAATGTCTCCCACGCAAACGAGAGATCTCAGAAATATCAGAGATGGTGGTAAACACCATACAGGAGGTGTAACTTGCCAGAACACTTTGCAAACCCTGAACGCTGAAACTCGTAACAGGAATATAGAAAGAAGAAAGAAAGAAATGTATGTTGTGGATACAAATTGGAAACCGACCGTGCTTCGCTCCCGTGTGATGTTCAAATTGAACAGCAGATGTGGATTTCCTTGCAATGATTAAGATGTTGGTTTCCTCAATGATTAAGATGTGGTTTCCCTCAATGATTAAGATGTGGTTTTCCTCAATGATTAAGATGTGGTTTCCCTCAATGATTAAGATGTGGTTTTCCTCAATGATTAAGATGTTAGCAACTTCTAATTCTGTCTCTTTTTATAACGTTGGAATATATTCTATTTTTAGTTAACAAATCTGAACTCTTGTCACAAAATAAAGTCGCTGATTATAGATAAACTAACAGAAGAAGAAGAAGAAGAAGAAGAAGATAATCTTCTGAAATGTCAACAAAAGCTGTAGATTGACTTCTTCTCCAACAAATGTATGTTATTATTTCTCATTTATATATATTGAATTCTCCATATTCTTTACAAAACCATTTCTCTGTTTTCTTCTATGTTCATATTTATTTGTTATGTTCATATTTATTTGTTATGTTCATATTTATTTGTTATGTTCATATTTATTTGTTATGTTCATATTTATTTGTTATGTTCATATTTATTTGTTATGTTCATATTTATTTGTTATGTTCATATTTATTTGTTATGTTCATATTTATTTGTTATGTTCATATTTATTTGTTATGTTCATATTTATTTATTATGTTTATATTTACTTGTTATGCTAATATTTAGTTGTTATGTTCATATTTACTTGTTATGTTCATATTTATTTGTTATGTTCATATTTATTTGTTATGTTTATATTTACTTGTTATGCTAATATTTACTTGTTATGCTAATATTTACTTGTTATGTTAATATTTACTTGTTATGTTCATATTTATTTGTTATGTTCATATTTACTTGTTCTGTTCATATTTACTTGTTATGTTAATAGTTACTTGTTATGCTAATATTTACTTGTTATGTTCATATTTACTTGTTATGCTCATATTTACTTGTTATGTTCATATTTACTTGTTAAGCTCATATTTACTTGTTATGTTAATATTTACTTGTTATGCTCATATTTGCTTGTTATGTTCATATTTATTTGTTATATTCATATTTACTTGTTATGTTCATATTTACTTGTTATGTTCATAAATATTTACTCATACAATTTATTCTTGAAGCTGAAACTAATGTCAGCAGCCTCTTACTTCTTGTACTACAAACTTCAAATAAAGTGCAGTTTTTATTTCCTGTACGTCGTTATCTTCTTCATTTTTTTCTGTATTTATCACTTGTGAAGTGTCTTTCTCTTTCTCTCTCTCTCTCTCTTTCTCTCTTTCTGTGTGATCTGTATTTATCACGTGTGAAGTGTCTCTCTATCTCTCTCTCTCTCTTTCTCTCTTTCTGTGTGATCTGTATTTATCACTTGTGAAGTGTCTCTCTCTGTCTCTCTCTCTCTGTGTGATCTGTATTTATCACTTGTGAAGTCTCTCTCTCTCTCTCTCTCTCTCTGTGATCTGTATTTATCACTTGTGAATGGTCTCTCTCTGTCTCTCTATCTCTCTCTCTTTTTCTCTCTCTCTCTCTCTCTGTGTGATCTGTATGTGGTTTGAGTCCTTGAGCGTGAATTAATTGGAACAGATAAATGCCTATAGACCCAAAGACCACCACATCCGATTTCTGCATGTTTTTATTCGGGTCGCCTCCTAAGTAGATCCCCACCAAAATATGTGCTAGTTAAGTGTGTGTGTGACCAATACATGTTGTGTCCAGTAAACATTTTTTGCCCATTTAATTTATTCGTCTATGGATTATCAACAAGAAAATAGCATTTGGTGTTTATTACTCACAAGATTGTAGTTGCAGGTCTTTGGTATGTGAAACTTTTGTAGCTGGAGGACTTTGGTAAGTGAAACTTTGTTATCGTTATTGGTTATTGGTTACTAAACTGGCGTCATTGCACTCCGGGCAGACTCATAGGTGCTCAGTCTTTCCCAACAGATATTGAAGAGTATGCATACTGATGGTTCCCGTAGCTCGCTGATTAAACACACCTCTCACTCTGCCTTTCAGGCATCCAGTTCGACTTGTACAACGGGTAACTCCAAACTGCCTAAATTGCTTGATCGATTCAACATCGATTTTAGTGTCCCCATCCAACAGAGAGTCGCGAAGAGACCGAAGAATATCCCCTTATCCATCTTCAACTCCCCAACAATCGATGCTGTTGATGCAAGCCTGTCCGCTCTCTCATTACCGTAAACACCGCATGCCCAGAACTGTAAAACAACTTTTTATCACAAATGTCTAATAGTTTTGTTTACATCATGCTTGTATTTTTAAAATTTTATTCCAGAGATATTTCTTGATTAGTTTTGTTGTCAATGTAGTCGACATATTTATAAAGTTCATCTAATTTTTCTTGAATTAGATATATATAGCAAGTTCTACTTGAATTAGATATATATAGCAAGTTCTACTTGAATCGAAATGAAGTTTTACTATTTCAGATCAATTCAGAAATATCTTTGCAATTTGTTAGATAAAAATAAATAGTTACCCCCGTGACTAAAATAATGATGTTGTGAATTAGTTACGAAACATATGTGATCTAGCCTTATACAATATTAGAATATAGATCTGATCTAGTCTAGTACAATATTTAGAATATAGATCTGATCTAGCCTTATGCAATATTAGAAAATAGATCTGATCTAGTCTAGTACAATATTTAGAATATAGATCTGATCTAGCCTTATGCAATATTAGAAAATAGATCTGATCTAGTCTAGTACAATATTTAGAATATAGATCTGATCTAGCCTTATACAGTATTAGAATATAGATCTGATCTAGTACAATATTAGAATATATATCTGATCTAGTCTAGTACAATATTTAGAACAAAGAATCAAGTTAGATACAACACTCTGTATAATGTTGAACAATGATATGAAACATGTGTTATTGTGAGACGTATCAGATTGATAAATTCAACGTTGTATCTAGATAGTATGATCTATTGTTATAAGAGATCGAGACTTACTAAACCAAGTTTACAGAACAACGTTTCCACAAGTTCTTGTAATATCTTCAAACTCGTACTTGAGCTTGTGAACATTGACTGCAAACATAGTTCTTTATTTAATGCTCTTGAAAGAACATTAACACAAAAACATACATTTCGTTTTCTATAAAGGGCCATTACACGCACACACTCAAAACTGATTCCATTTTTGACACGACCTGGGACTGGCAAATATTCGTGTCAGAATTGAAACAACTCTTATGATACATTTTCTCTACGCGATAAAATTGACTTATTTGGGGGAGATAATAATGGCAAACACTTTGTTGTCTTTTTCTGGAGTATATTTACAATTGTCAGTGATGACAACATTACTGCAGAAATGCTCAAAGCGGCTGATGATACAACTATTAGCCAAGTTGGACTGCAGATAAGCTATGAAAAAACAAATATAATGAAGACACCTATGGCAAGTAATGCAGATATCACACTGGAATCTAAAATGATAAAAATAACAGAGCAGTTCATCTATTTAGGTAGCAATTTTGATTGCACAGCAAATGTTAAAAAGAAATTATGATACAAATTGGCAAAGCAACATCAGCTTTTAAAAGTCTAAATAAAATATGGAAATGCAAGTTATATAGTATTAAAACTAAATTACGAATTTTCAATTCAAATGTTGTATCAATTCTAACATATGCTAGCGAGAGGTGGAAAATTACTAAAGATATAGAAAGCAAGTTGAATGCATTTTAAAATAGATGTCTGCGAAAAATAATGAATATAAAATGGAACGAATTCAGGAGAAGTGATGAAATCAGAGATATGTCTGGTCAAACACTAGTGACAACTGTTATAAGAAAGAGAAGATGGAGATATGTTGGGCACACCTTGAGGAGAAATGATCAACGAATATCAAAGCAGGCATTGAAGTGGGATGCAAGGGGTTCAAGAAAGAGAGGTCGACCTAAGGAAACCATGAAACGAACTTTGCTGAGAGAGGCAGGAAATATCGGTCTCAGTTCCATGGAGGAGATTGAGCGAGTTGCCCAGGATAGAGCGGTATGGATAAATCACTTGCAGGCCCTATGTAACGGTACGAGAGGAATTATAATTATTATTATCGCTACAATGGAACTGGGCTCGCTTCCCACATGAAATTATCAAGATATTTTTCTAGAAATCCCAATCGCAATGTAAGGCCTACTTCTATCAGAGACGGACGATACAACTTTGGTTCCATCTTCAAATTACAAGAGACTTTAGCAGTTAAACATCGAGAGAGAGAGAGAGAGAAGAGAGAAGAGAGAGAAGAGAGAGAAGAGAGAGAGAGAGAGAGAAGAGAGAGAGAGAGAGGAGAGAGAGAGAGAGAGAGAGAGAGAGAGGAGAGAGAGAAGAGAGAGAGAGAGAGAGAAGAGAGAGAGAGAGAGAAGAGAGAGAGAGAAGAGAGAGAGAGAGAGGAAGAGAGAGAAGAGAGGAGGAGAGAGAAGAGAGAGAGAGAAGAGAGAGAGAGGAAGAGAGAGAAGAGAGAGAGAGAAGAAAAGAGAGAGAGAGAGAGAGAGAGAGAGAGAGAGAGAGAAAAGAAGAAAGAGAGAGAGAGAGAGAGAGAGAGAGAGAGAGAGAAGACTTCAAAGTCGCTGACCGGGCACATTTCACAAAAAATAATTAAAATAAAATTCCATCATGAATTTTCAAAATAATATCGAAGACCCTAGTCGAAGCAGCGGGGCTAGTGTTCTACCGTTGAGATGTTTGTATGCACCAAAGAGAACAGAGACTATACATGGCTATTCACTAAAGAAATCAGACACTACACTTTAAGTAACACGGTCATTGGAAATCTAGCTCAATTCATCAGCTCCTGTCTCTAGTAGAATATTGTTCTCATCAGCTCCTGTCATTAGTAAAATATTGCTGTCATCAGCTCCTGTCATTAGTAGAATATTGCTTCATCAGCTCCTGTCATTAGTAGAATATTGTTCATCAGCTCCTGTCATAGTAGAATATTGCTGTCATCAGCTCCTGTCATTAGTGAATATTGCTCTCATCAGCCCTGTATATGTAGAATTGCTGTCATCAGCTAATGTCATTAGTAGAATATTGCTCTCATCAGCACCTGTTATATGTAGAATATTGCTGTCATCAGCTCCTGTCATTAGTAGAATATTGCTGTCATCAGCTCCTGTCATTAGTAGAATATTGTTCTCATCAGCTCCTGTCATATATGTAATATTGCTGCTCAGCTAATGTCATTTGTAGAATATTGCTGTCATCAGCTCCTGTCATATATGTAGAGAATATTGCTCATCAGCTCCTGTTATATGTAGAATATTGCTGTCATCAGCTCCTGTCATATTGTAGAATATTGCTGTCATCAGCTCATGTCATTGTAGAATATTGCTGTCATCAGCTCCTGTCATTGTAGAATATTCTCATACAGCTCCATGTCATTAGTAGAATCATTCTGTCATCAGCTAACTAGTTTAGAGATATTCTGTCATCAGCTGAATATTGTAGAATATTCTGTCAACATGATTTATTTGTATAGAACATAGTTGAGAATATTCTGTCATCAGACCAGTATTGAGAATATTCTGTCATCAGCATAGAATATTGGTAATGCTCTGTCATTTGTAGAATATTGCTGTCAACAGCTCGTCTGAAAACTCATCTCACACAAAGTAGAATATTCTGTCAACATGACATGAGATATTCTGTCAACATAGACAATTGAGATATTCTGTCAACATAGAACATAGAAATTTTCAACAAGAAAGTTGATATTCTGTCAACAAGAACAGAGAGATATTCTGTCAACATAGAACAAGTTGAGATTTCGTCAACATAGAACAATTGAGAATTCTCAACATGACAATAAATATTTGCAAAACAGAAAAAGGATTTCTACATAGAAAAAAAAAGAGATATTCTGCTAACACTCGCATTTTCTCAACAACACAAGTAGTTTGACTAAAACTAGGGAATAACAGGCCATGTCTACATTAGTAAAAGAGCATGAGAAAACAGAAATGGACAGATTGTCCTAGCTAGCTTGTGTAGAAAGTTATATTCATACAGATCGTTACTACTTAAGATTAGTTTGAGAATAACTTGATCCAGATGTGTTTGACAGGCATCATATTGAGCTACTGATGTCTGTGTTCAAACTGGCGCACATTGACGCGCCTGTGCGCTTAGGAAACAATGAGCAGTAAACTTACGGTCCGTTTAAAATATCCACGGACATGGATTGTGTGGAGACAATAATATCATTCTGTGTGGGATGCAATAATATCATTCTGTGTGGGATGCAATAATACACATTAACTCTGTAGTGCACATTGCACTATAAAGTGCAAATTAGCTCACTCTGTAGTGCACATTGCACATTGCATTGTACAATATTTATAATGTTGTTGGTTTTACAACAAAACACGTAGTTGTTAGACGGACATCTCTGAACTGTGAGGGAAGCTATGAACTGTGGAGGTAAAGCTATGAACTGTGGAGGTAAAGCTATGAACTGTGGAGGTAAAGCTATGAACTGTGGAGGTAAAGCTATGAACTGTGGAGGTAAAGCTATGAACTGTGGAGGTAAAGTTATGAACTGTGGAGGTAAAGCTATGAACTGTGGAGGTAAAGCTATGAACTGTGGAGGTAAAGCTATGAACTGTGGAGGTAAAGCTATGAACTGTGGAGGTAAAGCTATGAACTGTGGAGGTAAAGCTATGAACTGTGGAGGTAAAGCTATGAACTGTGGAGGTAAAGCTATGAACTGTGGAGGTAAAGCTATGAACTGTGGAGGTAAAGCTATGAACTGTGGAGGTAAAGCTATGAACTGTGGAGGTAAAGCTATGAACTGTGGAGGTAAAGCTATGAACTGTGGAGGTAAAGCTATGAACTGTGGAGGTAAAGCTATGAACTGTGGAGGTAAAGCTATGAACTGTGGAGGTAAAGCTCTGACCTCTCGTTCCAATAGTAGTAGGTTTGTTTCTCACATGGAGCGAGCGATATATTTTCTCCAGAGATTCCTGATCTCAGTGTAGGTTGAGATTGTGTTTTCAGTCCTATCGGAGACGGACGATAAAATTTAGGTTCAGTGATCAATTTAAGCACGTAAAAGTGATCAATTTAAGCACGTAAAAGTGATCAATTTAAGCACGTAAAAGTGATCAATTTAAGCACGTAAAAGTGATCAATTTAAGCACGTAAAAGTGATCAATTTAAGCACGTAAAAGTGATCAATTTAAGCACGTAAAAGTGATCAATTTAAGCACGTAAAAGTGATCAATTTAAGTACGTAAAAGTGATCAATTTAAGCACGTAAAAGTAATCAATTTAAGCACGTAAAAGTGATCAATTTAAGCACGTAAAAGTGATCAATTTAAGCACGTAAAAGTGATAAATTTAAGCACGTAAAAGTGATCAATTTAAGCACGTAAAAGTGATCAATTTAAACACGTAAAAGTGATCAATTTAAGCACGTAAAAGTGATCAATTTAAGCACGTAAAAGAAGCATTGGAAGTTTAAAATCGATAAGGGTAGGCTGGAAAGCCGCTGCCCGAAACACTTTCTTTAATATTAAAAGAAACAATGTCTTTACAAAAACTTCACCATCTACAAATTTCCGTCGGTGACTATCGCCGGTGCTATGGAGTTTGTGTTCTTCGCTGTGATTTCCTGTCGGAAAACTAGATCGGAGCACACATCGTTCTTCACAGAAGAACAATAATAATGGTCTTATTAAACAATCAATCAATCAATCAATCAATCAATCCCTTATACATATTAGAATAGCAATATCATTTAATTTATTGGTGTCCACTCTCAAGCGCTGATAACTAGGTGCCTTCTCTACTAAAAGATTTGAACTCTGACACCTTCAAATGATAGTTAGAGAAGAACATGACAGTTTACACCTGACAGAGACAGGTGTTCAGAAAATAAATACCATGTTTAGGCAACACTTAGTTATTCTCTATGTAAATGAGAAACATAATTATTCAGTGCTTTATAAAACTAGTACTAGGCGTCTGCCGCTCTAGAACTCAGGAGCAACTCCTAGAAACGCCCATAGAAAACCATTTAAGTAAGAGCCTCGACAACTCACTGCATAGAACTAAGCCGAGAAATGTTGGGTGTCAGTTTCAGTTTCAGTTTGGGATATCTTCATTGCAGTGTGGACTTGTCCATAGGTGTATCCGATCTCCTTCACAATATCTCAAACAACGTCCAGCGACTGACCGTACCAGTTGTCTGTTCTTCTTTTTCCCAATGTTCCACATCGACCACCACTCTCTGTGATCTGTATGTGATCTGAGCCTAAGAGCGACTTACGTTGTGCCAGTTATGCGCCTACAAATAGGCTAGCACATTCGATTTCTGCGACGCTTTTTATTTACTAGGGTAGCTTCCCTAGGTCCCTACACTAGTCACCTCTTAGACATGCTTTGTAGGTCGTAGTGGTATTATTCTTTGCTTGCCTTGCGGGCCCCGGCACCACACGGGCCAGTTCGATGTTGATTGATGAACCTACTCATACACACACACACACCTGTTGTAATGTTCTTTTCTGTCCACTCCAATCTTCAATCCTAGCTCTTGCTTGTATAATAAGATGAACCTACTCATACACACACACACCTGTTGTAATGTTCTTTTCTGGTGTCCACTCCAATCTTCAATCCCAGCTTTTGCTTGTATAATAAGTGTGAGCTTGGTCTGAGTATACAACAATAGTTCTAGAACACTTAACATACATTAAATATAAGAAAAACTCGTACGTGTAAGAGAATCGGAACAAAGAAATGGATATCATCTTTTAATTGTATTGTAAACCTTCGTTAAGTGAACTTGTCTTATTCTCAAGTAAGCTTGGTATGTCAAAGTAACCACGGGATACTATTTAAGTGAATTTTTCTGTTAGAAATATAAATAGATCATTCAATGTTGATATTGATATGACATATATTGACGCTCTGGCGGCGGAAACTAAATGACATAGCTATGGTTCACTTAATATGTGAGCAGCAGTCACATCGTCTTGGTGTGATTTTGTTACCCTAAGCCCCAGTCTTGTTTTGCAAGCCTCTAACCGGAGATTTGTTGAAAAGATTTTAATTATATTATCAAAGTCTAACTGTTCTCAAATTCACTGTCACTTGTTGTTCTATATGCAAGAGAAAACAACATTTAACATAATGTATTACAATGCACCGATAGCTATACTCCATTTTCAAAGTCGACAGCACTGTTATTCCGCCCATTCTGTGTCTGTCTTCAAATCTTCCTGTCTGTTGTCAGCTTGTCACTTTGTCAGACAAAGACTGATTGTTTGAAAACAGTTGGAGCCAACCATTAGCAAGGTTATTCAAAGCATTGGAATGTTCTCTCTTGAAACAAACTTCTTTATTTTAGTTTTTATTTTTTTTTCAAATATAAGTGGGCTTTTTGTGGGTTTTTAAAATTGATTAAACAAAATATTATGTGCTAATTTTATCTAATTTTTTTCAGAAGATAGACAATGTGTCTCCGGCGGCGAACTGATAAAATTCGAATATGCAGGCGACATCGCATTGCTGACACATTACCTAACAATATATTCAGGACAGAACAGATATACAGGACAAATATAGCCAAGACAGAACCAGACATACAGGACAAATATAGCCAAGACAGAACCAGACATACAGGACAAATATAGCCAAGACAGAACCAGACATACAGGACAAATATAGCCAAGACAGAACCAGACATACAGGACAAATATAGCCAAGACAGAACCAGACATACAGGACAAATATGCTAAGACAGAACCAGACACATAGCAGGACAAATGTATAGCCAAGACAGAACCAGATATACAGGACAAATATTGCCAAGACAGAACCAGACATACAGGACAAATATTTCCAAGACAGAACCAGACATACATGACAAATATAGCCAAGACTGAACCAGATATACAGGACAAATATAGCCAAGACAGAACCAGACATACAGGACAAATATAGCCAAGACAGAACCAGACATACAGGACAAATATAGCCAAGACAGAACCAGATATACAGGACAAATATAGCCAAGACAGAACCAGATATACAGGACAAATATAGCCAAGACAGAACCAGATATACAGGACAAATATAGCCAAGACAGAACCAGACATACAGGACAAATATAGCCAAGACAGAACCAGATATACAGGACAAATATAGCCAAGACAGAACCAGACATGCAGGACAAATATAGCCAACAAGTTGGTATTAAACTAAACCTCAACAAGACAAAAGTACTAAATCTAAGCAAACATTAGAATAAATATAATCAAGACAGAGACAATGGCGATAAAATGACAATCAGAAAACATTAAAATAAAACTCCAGAACATAGAAATTAAACAAACAATTGAACAATACTTAGGAACCATTTTCACCGCAGACAGAAGTATCGATAACGAAATCAACAATCGTTGCACAAAAGCTAACCATGTACTGGGACAGTTAACACCACTGTTGTCACATAAAGAGATACCGCTAAAAACTAAAGCAAATCTCATAAGAACGATTTTCTGGCCAACACTATGTTACCACGGGTTTTATCTTCTTCATTGTGTTGCACTTGTTACCTGGTTTATCTTCTTCTTCTTCATTGTCGTTGTCACAGTTGTTACCTGTTTATCTTCTTCTTTTTAATTTTTTGTCAGCACGGTTACTGTTACTTCTTCTTCTATTGTGTTGCCAGTTGTTACCTGGTTTATCTTTCTCATTGTCAAGGCTGTTACAGTTGCTACCTGGTTTATCCTCTCTTCTATTATCGTTGTCACATTGTTACCTGGTTTATCTTCTTCTATTATCGTTGTCAATTGTTACCTGTGTATCTTCTTCTTCATTGACGTTGTCACAGTTGTTACCTGGTTTATCTTCTTCATTGTCGTTTACAGTTACGGTTTATCTCCTTCTTCTATTGGAATATGTCAGACAGAGCATTACTGGCATTTTCTCTCTTCATATCGTTGTCACATTGTTCCATGGTTTATCTCTCCATTATCGTTGTCACATTGTTACCTGTTTATCTTCATTGTCGTTGGTACAGTTGCCACCGACGATCTACTTCGCAATTGTCTGCGCAGCGTTACCTGGTTTATCTTCTATTGTCAGTTGTCACAGTTGTTACCTGGAATTTATCTTCTTCAGTTGTTGTCAAACTAACCTGTTACCGGTCAAATCTTCTTCATTGTCGTTGTCAGCAGTTGTTACCTGGCGATCATTCTTCTATTGTCGTTGTCATAAAGTTGCTACCTGGAATTACTTCTTCTATTACTTGGACAGTTGTTACCTGGTTTATCTTCTTCCATTGTCGTTGTCACAGTGTTACCTGTCTGAGATCTTCTTCTATTATCGTTGTCACAGTGTTACCTGGTTTATCTTCTTCTTCCTTTGTCACATGAGATCGTACTCCATCTTCTTCTTCTATTTCGTTGTCACATTGTTACCTGGTTTATCTTCTTCTATTATCGTCAGCTATGGTCTACCTGGTTTATCTTCTTCTTCGTGTCAAAAATTGATACGATCTAAAGGCAGTTGTTACCTGGTTTATTTCTTCTTCATTATCGTTATCAAGTTTGTTACCTGGTTATCTTCTTCTCTATTCGTTACCACAGAGACCTGGTTTATCTTCATTGTCGTTGTCACAGTGTTACCTGGTTTATCTTTTCTTCTCATTGTCCTTGTCACACATATCCTTTATCTCTTCTCATTTCGTTGTCACAGTTGTACCTTCTCTTCTCTTCATTGTTGTCTGGTCAGAAATGTACGGACTCTCTTCTTTTCTATTGTTACAGTTGTTACCTGTTTATTCTAATCTTCTTCTATCTATGTTGTCATCGATCTTTACTTTTTATCGTCTCATTCTTAACTTTGCCGACTTCTATTTGCTTAGTTGCAATGTGCATATACTTGGTTTATCTTCTTCATTGATCGTTGTCACAGCTGTTACCTGGTTATCTCTTCATTGTGCTGGTCACAGTGTTACCTGGTTTATCTTCTTCTTATTTGTGTGTCACAGTTGTTACCTGGTTTATCTTCTTCTTCTTCTATTGATCTTGCTCACATTGATACCTGGTTTATCTTCTTCTATTGTTGTTGTCACAGTTGTTACCTGGTTTATCTTCTTCTTCTATTATCGTTGTCACAGTTGTTACCTGTTTTATCTTCTTCTTCTTCTATTGTTGTTGTCACAGTTGTTACCTGGTTTATCTTCTTCATTGTCGTTGTCACAGTTGTTACCTGGTTTATCTTCTTCTTCTTCTATTGTTGTTGTCACAGTTGTTACTTGGTTTATCTTCTTCTTCTTCTATTGTCGTTGTCACAGTTGTTACCTGGTTTATCTTCTTCTTCCATTGTTGTTGTCACAGTTGTTACCTGGTTTATCTTCTTCTATTGTCGGTGTCACAGTTGTTACCTGGTTTATCTTCTTCTATTGTTGTTGTCACAGTTGTTACCTTGTTTATCTTCTTCTTCTTCTATTGTCGTTGTCACAGTTGTTACCTGGTTTATCTTCTTCTTCTTCTATTGTCGTTGTCACAGTTGTTACCTGGTTTATCTTCTTCTTCTTCTATTGTCGTTGTCACAGTTGTTACCTGGTTTATCTTCTTCTATTGTTGTTGTCACAGTTGTTACCTGGTTTATCTTCTTTTCTTATTGTCGTTGTCACAGTTGTTACCTGGTTTATCTTCTTCTTCTCTATTGTCGTTGTCACAGTTGTTACCTGGTTTATCTTTTTCTATTGTCGTTGTCACAGTTGTTACCTGGTTTATCTTCTTTTTCATTGTCGCTGTCACAGTTGTTACCGGGTTTATCTTTCTTCTTCATTGTCGTGTCACAGTTGACCTTTTATCTTCTTCTTTTTATTTCGTTGTCACAGGTTACCTGTTATCTTCTTCTTTTTATTGTGTGTCACAGTGACCTGGTTTATCTCTTCTATTTCGTTGTCACAGTGTACCTTTATCTTCTTTCTTCTATTGTGTTTCACATTGTTATGGTTTATCTTTTTCTTTATTGTTGTTGTCACATTGTTACCTGGTTTATCTTCTTCTATTGTTTGTCACAGTTGTTACCTGGTTTTCTCTTCTTTTTGTCACATGTTACCGGTTTATCTTCTTCATTATCGTTGTCACAGTTGTTACCTGGTTTATCTTCTCTATTGTCGTTGTCACAGTTGTTACCTGGTTACTTCCATACGGTCACAGGTTACCGGTTTATCTTCTTCTATGTCGTGCCATTGTTACCTGGTTTATCTCTTCTTCCTATTGTCATGTCACAGTTGTTACCTGGTTTATCTTCTTCTTCTTCTATTATCGTTGTCACAGTTGTTACCTGGATTTATCTTCTCAGTCGTTGCCACAGTTGTACCTGGCTACTACCAGTTTACAGACTATCAGCGCCAATTGCGTTGTAGCAGTTGTTACCGGCATATCTTCCCATTGCGACGACCTGGTTTACTGGTTTAACAACTCCTATTCAGAAACAGTTTAACCTGGCAAAATCCTTCTCTTCAAATTGTCGAACATTTTACGGAATACTTCCCCAAAAAAGCATTGGAGTCACAGTTGTTATTTAAAATTCTTTTCTCTTTTGAAGTGTATGGGATAAATGTTCTTGAATGGAAAACAATATAAATCGGGTTTCTTTGCTTATAGTTGTTGCACAGTGCCTGGTTACGCCTATGCGGACACAGAGGACGGTAACTCTTAAATTGTGTTAATGTTAACGTTTATTTTTCTCCCCAAGGTTGCAAAAGAAGGGTATCTGCATTTATTCTTTACGTTTATTTTCATTTATCTTCTTTTGTTTTCAACAGTTCAGGACACTGACATTGCTGTGACATTATTACGTGTATCTTTTTTCCTTTGTATGTCAAGTCTTTGGTTTAAATCTTCTCTATGTCTGTACATTTGTTACCTGGTTTTCTTTATCGTTTTGTTGTCCAGTTTTTTATCTTCTTCTATTGTGTTGTCCGTTTTACCTGGTTTATCTTCTTCTTCTTCTATTGTCGTTGTCCATTGTTCCTTTTATCTTTTTTCTTTGTCGTTTCCATTGTTATGGTTTATTTTTTTCTTCTATTTCGTTGTCACATTGTTACCTGGTTTATCTTCTTCTATTGTCGTTGTCATTTCCTGGTTTATCTTCTTCTATTGTTGTTGTCACAGTTGTTACCTGGTTTATCTTCTTCTATTGTCGTTGTCACTTTTACCTGGTTTATCTTCTTCTATTGTGTTGTCATTGTTACCTGGTTTATCTTCTTCTATTGTGTTGTCATTGTACTGTTTATCTTCTTCTTTGTTGTCACTTGTTACCTGTTTATCTCTTTCTATTTGTTACGTTGTTTGTTTCTTCTTCTATTTTTGTCACATTTCTGTTTATTTTTCTATTGTTGTTGTCATTTTCTGGTTTATCTTCTTCTATTGTGTTTCACTTGTTACTGGTTATCTTCTTCTTCTTCTTCTTCTTTATTTCTTTCACAGTTGTTCCTGGTTTATCTTCCCTTTTTATTTTCATTGTTCTGGTTTATTTTCTTTATTGTTTGTCACAGTTTTACCTGGTTTATCTTCTTCTTCTTCTATTGTTGTCATTTTCCTGGTTTATCTTCTTCTTTGTTTTTCTTTACTGGTTTATCTTCTTCTTCTTCTATTTTGTTGTCGTTGTTCCTGTTTATCTTCTTCTTTTCTTGTCAATTTTCCTGGTTTATCTTCTTATTGTCGTTTACGGTTGTGTTATTTTCTTCTTCTATTGTCTTTCAATTGTTACCTGGTTATCTTCTTCTTCTTCTATTGTTTGTACAGTTTTCTGTTTATCTTTTATTGTGTTGTCGTTGTACGGTTTTCTTCTTTTTATTGTGTGTCGTTGTTCCTGGTTTTTTTCTTCTATTGTCGTTGTCTTGTTCCTGTTTTCTTAACTTTGTCGTTGTCAGTTGTTACCTGGTTTTTCTTCTTCTTCTTCTATTGTCGTTCGTTTTGGTTTTCTTCTTCTTCTTCTTTTTAGTTGTTACCTGGTTTTTTCTTTATTTCAGTTGTTCGTTTTTTTTCTTCTTTTTTTCATTTTACTGGTTTATCTTCTTCTATTTTGTAGTTGTTCCTGGTTTATCTTTTGTGTTGTCGTTTTTACCTGTTTCTTTTCTTCTTCCTTATTGTGTTTTGTTGCCGTTTACTTTTTTTTTCTATTGTTTGTCGTTGTTACCTGGTTTATCTCCTTCTTCTATTGTTTGTCATGTATGTTTATCTTCTTCTATTTTGTTGTCACATTGTTACCTGGTTTATCTTCTTTTTTTATTGTTTGTCACAGTTGTTACCTGTTTATCTTCTTCTATTATTGTCACGTTGTTCCTGGTTTATCTTCTTCTTTCTTTATGCAGTTGTTACTGGTTTATCTTCTTCTTTTTTATTGTGTTGTCACGTTTTACCTGGTTATCTTCTTCTTCTTCTTTGTGTTGTCAGTTTTACCTGGTTTATCTTCTTTTTTTATTGTGTTGTCGTTGTTACTGGTTTATTTTTCTTTTTGTTGTACAGTTGTTACCTGGTTTATCTTCTTCTTTTTTATTGTCTTGTCACAGTTTTACCTGGTTATTCTTCTTCTTTTTTATTGCTTGTCATTGTTACCTGGTTTATCTTCTTCTTCTTCTTGTGTTTCACGTTTTCCTGGTTTATCTTCTTCTTCTTCTTTTTTTCATTTACTGTTTTCTTCTTCTTCTTCTATTTCTTTTTTCGTTTATCTTTTCTCTCTTGTTTGTCTTTTTCGTTATCTTCTTCTTCTTCTATTATTGTTTTTCTGTTTATCTTCTTTGTTGTCACGTTTTCCTGGTTTATCTTCTTCTTCTTCTATTTGTTGTCACATTTTTACCTGGTTTATCTTCTTCTTTCTTGTCACTTTTACCTGGTTTACTCTTCTTCTTCTATTGTCTTGTCGTTGTTACCTGGTTTATCTTCTTTTCTTCTTTTTTTTTGTCACAGTTTTACCTGGTTTATCTTCTTCTTCTTCTTCTATTGTTTTCATTTTATGTTTTCTTCTTCTTTTATTGTTTGTCTTGCTGTTTATCTTCTTCTTCTTTTCTATTTTTTTCATTGTTACCTGGTTTATCTTCTTCTATTGTCGTTGTCACAGTTACTGGTTTATCTTCTTTTTTTATTGTCTTGTCACATTTTCTGTTTTCTTCTTCTTTTTTCTATTTCGTTGTCACATTTACGTTTTCTTCTTCTTCTTCTATTTCGTTTCACATTTTTCCTGGTTTATCTTCTTCTTCTATTGTTGTCACTTTGTTCCTGGTTTATCTTCTTCTTCTATTTGTTGTCCAGTTGTTCCTGTTTATCTTCTTCTTCTTCTATTTTGTTGTCACAGTTGTTCCTGGTTTATCTTCTTCTTTGTTGTACGTTGTTCCTGGTTTATCTTCTTCTTCTTCTATTGTGTTGTCACGTTGTTCCTGGTTTATTTCTTTTTTATTGTCGTTGTCACAGTTGTTCCTGGTTTTTCTTCTTCTATTGTCGTTGTCGTTGTTACCTGGTTTATCTTCTTTTTTATTGTGTTGTCACAGTTGTTACTGGTTTATCTTCTTTTTTATTGTCGTTGTCACAGTTTTCCGGTTTATCTTCTTCTTCTTCTATTGTTGTCAGTTGTTCTGGTTTATCTTCTTTTGTCGTTGTCACAGTTGTTACCTGGTTTATCTTCTTCTTTTTTGTCGTTGTCACTTTTACCTGGTTTATCTTCTTCTTCTTCTATTGTTTGTCATTGACCTGGTTTATCTTTTCTTTGTCGTTGTCTGATTGTTCCTGGTTTATCTTTCTTCTTTGTCGTTGTCACAGTTGTTACTGGTTATCTTCTTCTTCTTCTATTTCGTTGTCACAGTTGTCGGTTTATCTTCTTTTTTATTGTCGTTGTCAGTTGTCCTGGTTTATCTTCTTCTTTTTTTATTGTCGTTCACATTTGTTACCTGGTTTATCTTCTTTTTTATTGTTGTTGTCATTGTTCCTGGTTTATCTTCTTCTTCTTCTATTTCGTTGTCACATTTTACCTGTTTATCTTCTTCTTTATCGTTGTACATTGTTACTGGTTTTCTTCTTCTATTGTCGTTGTCACGTTGTTCCTGGTTATCTTCTTCTATTGTCGTTGTCGTTGTTACCTGGTTTATCTTCTTTTTTTATTGTCGTTTCACATTGTTACCTGGTTTATCTTCTTCTTCTTCTATTGTCGTTGTCACTTGTTCCTGGTTTATCTTCTTCTTTGTGTTGTCACGTTGTTCTGTTTATCTTCTTCTATTGTCGTTGTCGTTGTTACCTGTTTATCTTCTTTTTTATTGTCTTGTCACTTTTACCTGGTTTATCTTCTTCTTCTTCTATTGTCTTGTCACGTTTTACTGGTTTATCTTCTTCTTCTTCTATTGTCGTTGTCACATTGTTCTGTTTATCTTCTTCTTCTTCTATTGTCGTTGTCACAGTTGTTACCTGTTTATCTTCTTCTTTTCACGTTGTACGTTTATTTTTTTTCTTCTATTGTCGTTGTCACGGTCTTTTTTTTTTTTTTTTTTTTTTTTTTTTTTTTTTTTTTTTTTTTTTTTTTTTTTTTTTTTTTTTTTTTTTTTTTTTTTTTTTTTTTTTTTTTTTTTTTTTTTTTTTTTTTTTTTTTTTTTTTTTTTTTTTTTTTTTTTTTTTTTTTTTTTTTTTTTTTTTTTTTTTTTTTTTTTTTTTTTTTTTTTTTTTTTTTTTTTTTTTTTTTTTTTTTTATTTTTATCTTTTTCTTCTTCTATTGTCGTTTACTTTGTTATTGGTTTCTTCTTCTATTGTGTTGTCATTGTACGTTATCTTCTTCTTTCTTTATTTTTTCGTTTACTTTTATTCGTTCACTTTCTTTATCTTTTTTCTTTGTACGGTGTTCCTTTTTATTTCTTTATGTGTTGTACTTGCGTTTTCTTCTTCTTGTCTTGCTGATTGTTCCTGGTTTTCTTCTTTTTTTTGTACGGTTTTCCTTTTCTTTTCTTATCTTTAGTTGTTCCGTTTACTTCCTTTCTTTTCTTGTCGTTGTTACTTTTTCTTTTCTTTCTTGTCGTTTTCCTGGTTTATCTTCTTCTTTCTTGTCGTTGTTCGTTTTACTTTTTCTTCTTTTCTTTTCTTTCAAGTTGTACTTGTTTTTTTTCTTCTATTGTCGTTGCCATTGTTACCTTTTATCTTCTTTTTCTTACGTTGTCCTGTTCTTTTCTTCTTCATTTCGTTGTCAAGTTCCTTTTTATCTTCTTCTTGTCGTTGTCGTTGTTACCTGTTTCTCTTCTTTTCTATTTCTTTACAGTTTTGGTTATTTCTTTGTTTCAGTTTCCGGTTTTATTCTTCTATTGTCTTGTCACATTGACCGTTTATCTTCTTCTTTCTTTTCGTTGTACTTTTCTTTTTCTTTCTTTCAGCGTTTCGTTTTTCCTGGTTACTTCCTTTTATTGTTTTCACTTGTTCCTGGATCTTCTTCTTGTGTTGTCTTTTTGCCATCCTCTTCTTCATTGTCTTGTCACATTTTCCTTTTTTCTTCTATTTGTTGTCACATTTTACCTGGTTTATCTTCTTTCATTTGTTGTCACAGTTGTTACTGGTTTATCTTCTTCTATTTCGTTGTCACGTTGTTCCTGGTTTATCTTCTTCTTTGTGTTGTCACGTTGTTCCTGTTTATCTTTCTTCTTATTGTCGTTTATTGTTCTGTTTTCTTCTTCTTCTTCTATTGTGTGTCAATTGTTATCGGTTTATCTTCTTCTTCTATTATCGTGTGTTGTTACTGGTTTTCTTCTTCTTCATTGTTTTGTCACAGTTGTTCCTGGTTTCTTCTTCTTCTTTTTTCGTTGTACTGTACTTTTTTTTTCTTTCAGTTGTTCCGTTTATCTTTTCTTCTTTGTTCGTTGTACTGTTCTTTTTCTTTCTTACTTGTACTGTTTTTTTCTTTTTTTTTCCTTCTTTATTTTTTTGTTGTACTGTTACTTTTCTTTTCTCTTCTTGTGTTGTCACGTTGTTACCTGGTTTATCTCTTCTTCTTCTTTGTCGTTGTCAGTTTTATGTTTACCCTTTCTTCACGTTGTCATTTACTTTTTTCTTCTTCATTGTCGTTGTCACATTTTACTGGTTTATCTTCTTCTATTGTCGTTTTCCATTTTCTTTTATCTTCTTCTTTTTTCTTGTCGTTCTTTGTTATTTTATTTCCTTTTTCTGTTACCCTTTTTTTTGGGGTTTTTACTTTTTTCTTGTGTTGTCAGTTGTTCCTTTTATCTCTTCTTCTTCTTCATTGTCGTTGTCAGTTGTTACCTGGTTTATTTTCTTCTATTGTCGTTGTCACAGTTGTTACCTGGTTTATCTTCTTCTTCTTCTATTGTCGTTGTCACAGTTGTTACCTGGTTTATCTTCTTCTTCTATTGTTGTTGTCACAGTTGTTACCTGGTTTATCTTCTTCATTATCGTTGTCACAGTTGTTACCTGGTTTATCTTCTTCTATTATCGTTTCACAGTTGTTACCTGGTTTATCTTCTTCTTCTTCTATTATCGTTGTCACAGTTGTTACCTGGTTTATCTTCTTCTTCTTCTATTGTTGTTGTCACAGTTGTTACCTGGTTTATCTTCTTCTATTGTTGTTGTCACATTTGTTACCTGGTTTATCTTCTTCTATTGTCATTGTCACAGTTGTTACCTGGTTTATCTTCTTCTTCTATTGTCGTTGTCATATTTGTTACCGGGTTTTTATCTTCTTCTTCTTCTATTGTCGTTGTCACAGTTGTTACCTGGTTTATCTTTTTCTTCTTCTATTGTTGTTGTCACAGTTGTTACCTGGTTTATCTTCTTCTATTGTCGTTTTCACAGTTGTTACCTGGTTTATCTTCTTCTTCTTCTATTTCTTTTTCCCGGTTGTTACCTGGTTTATCTTCTTCTTCTATTGTTGTTGTCACAGTTGTTCCTGGTTTATCTTCTTCTTCTTCTATTGTTGTTGCACAGTTGTTACCTGGTATCTTCTTCTCTTCTATTGTCGTTGTCACAGTTGTTACCTGGTTTATCTTCTTCTTCTTCTGTTGTCGTTGTCACAGTTGTTACCTGGTTTATCTTCTTCTTCTTCTATTGTCGTTGTCACAGTTGTTACCTGGTTTATCTTCTTCTATTGTCGTTGTCACTGTTGTTACCTGGTTTATCTTCTTCTTCTTCTATTGTTGTTGTCACAGTTGTTACCTGGTTTATCTTCTTCTTCTTCTTTTGTTGTTGTCACAGTTGTTACCTGGTTTATCTTCTTCTATTGTCGTTGTCACAGTTGTTACCTGGTTTATCTTCTTCTTCTTCTATTGTTGTTGTCAGGTTTTACCTGGTTTATTTTCTTCTTCTTCATTGTTGTTGTCACAGTTGTTACCTGGTTTATCTTCTTCTATTGTCGTTGTCACAGTTGTTACCTGGTTTATCTTCTTCTTCTTCTTCTTCTATTGTTGTTGTCACAGTTGTTACCTGGTTTATCTACTTCTTCTTCTATTGTTGTTGTCACATTTGTTACCTGGTTTATCTACTTCTTCTTCTATTGTTGTTGTCACATTTGTTACCTGGTTTATCTTCTTCTTTGTTGTTGTCACGTTTTACCTGGTTTATCTTCTTCTTCTTCTATTGTTTTTGTCACAGTTGTTACCTGTGTATCTTCTTCTTCTTCTATTGTCGTTGTCACGTTGTTCCTGGTTTATCTTCTTCTTCTTCTGTTGTCGTTGTCACAGTTGTTACCTGGTTTATCTTCTTCTTCTTCTATTGTCGTTCACAGTGTTACCTGGTTTATCTTCTTCTATTGTCGTTGTCACAGTTGTTCCCGTTTATCTTCTTCTTCTTCTATTGTTGTTGTCACAGTTGTTACCTGGTTTATCTTCTTCTTCTTCTATTGTTGTTGTCACAGTTGTTACCTGGTTTATCTTCTTCTATTGTCGTTGTCACAGTTGTTACCTGGTTTATCTTCTTCTTCTTCTATTGTTTTTGTCACAGTTGTTACCTGGTTTATCTTCTTCTTCTTCTATTGTTGTTGTCACAGTTGTTACCTGGTTTATCTTCTTCTATTGTCGTTGTCACGGGTTGTTCCCTTTTGGTTTTCTTCTTCTTCTTCTATTGTTGTTGTCACAGTTGTTACCTGGTTTATCTACTTCTTCTTCTATTGTTGTTGTCACATTTGTTACCTGGTTTATCTTCTTCTTCTTCTATTGTCGTTGTCACAGTTGTTACCTGGTTTATCTTCTTCTTCTTCTATTGTCTTGTCCAGTTGTTCCTGGTTTATCTTCTTCTATTGTCGTTGTCAAAGTTGTTACCTGGTTTATCTTCTTCTTCTTCTATTGTTGTTGTCACAGTTTTTACCTGGTTTATCTTCTTCTTCTTCTATTGTTGTTGTCACAGTTGTTACCTGGTTTATCTTCTTCTATTTTTGTTGTCACAGTTGTTACCTGGTTTATCTTCTTCTTCTTCTATTGTCGTTGTCACAGTTGTTACCTGGTTTATCTTCTTCTTCTATTGTTGTTGTCACAGTTGTTATCGGATTTATCTTCTTATTCTTCTATTGTTGTTGTCACAGTTGTTACCTGGTTTATCTTCTTCTTCTTCTTCTATTGTTGTTGTCACAGTTGTTACCTGGTTTATCTTCTTCTATTGTCGTTGTCACAGTTGTTACCTGGTTTATCTTCTTCTTCTTCTATTGTCGTTGTCACAGTTGTTACCTGGTTTATCTTCTTCTATTGTCGTTGTCACAGTTGTTACCTGGTTTATCTTCTTCTTCTTCTATTGTCGTTGTCACAGTTGTTACCTGGTTTATCTTCTTCTTCTTCTTTTGTTGTTGTCACAGTTGTTACCTGGTTTATCTTCTTCTATTATCGTTGTCACAGTTGTTACCTGGTTTATCTTCTTCTATTATCGTTGTCACAGTTGTTACCTGGTTTATCTTCTTCTTCTTCTATTATCGTTGTCACAGTTGTTCCTGGTTTATCTTCTTTTTCTTCTATTGTTGTTTCCAGTTGTTACCTGGTTTATCTTCTTCTATTGTTGTTGTCACATTTGTTACCTGGTTTATCTTCTTCTATTGTCATTGTCACAGTTGTTACCTGGTTTATCTTCTTCTTCTATTGTCGTTGTCACATTTGTTACCTGGTTTATCTTCTTCTTCTTCTATTGTCGTTGTCACAGTTGTTACCTGGTTTATCTTCTTCTTCTTCTATTGTTGTTGTCACAGTTGTTACCTGGTTTATCTTCTTCTATTGTCGTTGTCACAGTTGTTACCTGGTTTATCTTCTTCTTCTTCTATTGTCGTTTTCACAGTTGTTCCTGGTTTATCTTCTTCTATTGTTGTTGTCACAGTTGTTACCGGGTTTTTATCTTCTTCTTCTATTGTCGTTGTCACAGTTGTTATCTGGTTTATCTTCTTCTATTGTTGTTGTCACAGTTGTTACCTGGTTTATCTTCTTCTTCCATTGTTGTTGTCACAGTTGTTACCTGGTTTATCTTCTTCATTGTCGTTGTCACAGTTGTTACCTGGTTTATCTTCTTCTATTGTTGTTGTCACAGTTGTTACCTGGTTTATCTTCTTCTATTGTTGTTGTCAAAGTTGTTACCTGGTTTATCTTCTTCTATTGTCGTTGTCACAGTTGTTACCTGGTTTATCTTCTTCTATTGTTGTTGTCACATTTGTTACCTGGTTTATCTTCTTCTATTGTCGTTGTCACATTTGTTACCTGGTTTATCTTCTTCTATTGTCGTTGTCACGGTTGTTACCTGGTTTATCTTCTTCTTCTTCTTTTATTGTCGTTGTCACAGTTGTTACCTGGTTTATCTTCTTCTATTGTTGTTGTCACGTTGTTACCTGGTTTATCTTCTTTTCTCTATTGTTGTTGTCACAGTTGTTACCTGGTTTATCTTCTTCTTCTTCTATTGTTGTTGTCACAGTTGTTACCTGGTTTTTCTTCTTCTATTGTTGTTGTCACAGTTGTTACCTGGTTTATCTTCTTCTATTGTCGTTGTCACAGTTGTTACCTGGTTTATCTTCTTCTATTGTCGTTGTCACAGTTGTTACCTGGTTTATCTACTTCTTCTTCTAATGTCGTTGTCACAGTTGTTACCTGGTTTGTATCCTACATTACAGATATGTATTCAACTTAATAAAAAGATAGATCGATTGATTATTTGATTGATTGAGGATGGGACCAACATCATTGACTTTTGTGAGAACCACGTATGTTTCGATCTCTTTCCACACGGAAGATCTCAGCCACAGTGCACACTCTGTAGCACCGGCGACTGCCCCCGGGTGTAATTTTGCAGATGGTGAAGATATTTTTGTAGGAATTTTATTTTGAATCCTTTCTAATGAACTTTGCCCTTCCCAGGGTTTTTTCAGACTGCGCTTCTCGATTTTGAGATAAGATAAGTGATCTGTGGTCGGTGCTCGCGAGAATAAATCTTATCTTCTACTAGAACCATGTGTTAAACCAAGAAATCTTATCTTCTACTAGAACCATGTGTTAAACCAAGAAATCTTATCTTCTACTAGAACCATGTTTTAAAACCCAAGAAATCTTAGCTTCTACTAGAACCATGTGTTAAACCCAAAGAAATCTTATCTTCTACTAGAACCATGGGGTTAAACAAAATCTCGTTCTACTAGACCATGTGTTACCAAGAAATCTTATCTTCTACTAGAACCATGTGTTAACCAAAATCTCAGCTTCTACTAGAACCATGTGTTAAACCAAGAATCGGGATTGCGGATATACAAACACAAATAGAATATCAAAGAACACTGGATGAACCTATCTGTGTAACGAGTATACAGTTAGTTACATGTGATCAAGTCAATGAAAGTGTACCTGGTAACGAGACACAAGAATAAGTTCTTCCCATATTTAAATAATCTTCGAAACCATTATCATGGCATGAAATATGAAAGGAGCTGTAACAATAGTTTTCTAGCGAATATCTAGTCGGATGTATGTCTGACCTTGATAAACTTTAATAATCTACATGAAATGGGATGCCAAATGAGAGGGTAGGGTGACGGGTGGTAGTAATACGCATTGACAATTAAATAAAATGATATTACAAATTGTAATGACAGAAGTGAATAAGATTAACATATTAAACAAAGAAATCTTACAATCAAGAAGTTCTGATTGAAATAAATACTGGATGTTTGGAAACACAAGCATTGAGATATGTATGCTGTAGTAGTAACGATGGCTGTAATAGTAGTAGTCACCTTAGTAGTAGTAGTAGTAGTAGTAGTAACAGTAGTAGTAGTGGTAGTAGTAGTGGTAGTAGTAGTAGTAGTGGTAGTGGTAGTGGTAGTGGTAGTGGTAGTGGTAGTGGTAGTGGTAGTGGTAGTGGTAGTAGTAGTAGTAGTAGTAGTAGTAGTAGTAGTAGAAATAATACTTGAGAGCTGAAGGATTATGGCCTGACAGTTGAAAAATGCAAATCTCTTGTGAAGGTCGTATGTAAAGGTCGTATGTGAAGGTCGTATGTAAAGGTCGTATGTGAAGGTCGTATGTAAAGGTCGTATGTGAAGGTCGTATGTGAAGGTCGTATATGAAGGTCGTATGTGAAGGTCGTATGTGAAGGTCGTATGTGAAGGTCGTATGTATTAAACGGGATTGGAAGAAGATATAGAAAGATCCCATTATGTAGAATACAAAAAGCAGACAATACAATTATCATATCAAGAAAAACATCATGAAATGAACAAACTAAATATTGAGGAAGTGAGGTAAGACAGGTATCAGAAATCAAACAGAAGGAAACAACATATGACTAGATCATGACCAGCTGCTTGTTGGGATGTGCAACCAGGTAACAATCCAAGATTGATCAATATAGATCGAAACGTGACATACGACATCAATATCAACTAAATGGGCTGAATACGAAGTACCACAGCTGTGAGAGGTAAGTTAAACAGACTACAGCTGTGAGAGGCGAGTTAAACAGACTACAGCTGTGAGAGGCGAGTTAAACAGACTACAGCTGTGAGAGGCGAGTTAAACAGACTACAGCTGTGAGAGGCGAGTTAAACAGACTACAGCTTGAGAGGTAAGTTAAACAGATTACAGCTGTGATAGACGAATTAAGCAGATTACAGCTGTGATAGATGAATTAAACAGATCACAGCTATGAGAGGCGAGTTAAACATATCACCGCTATGAGAGGCGAATTAAACAGATTACATATGTCAGAGGCGAATTAAACAGATCATAGCTCTGAGAGCTGAACTAAACATACGTCATCACAGCTGTGAGAGCTCAACTAAACATACGGCTTAACAGCTGTGAGAGGCGAATTAAACAGATCACAGCTGTGAGAGCTGAACTAGATATACGTCATCATCGCTGCTAGAGTTCAACAAAACATACGTCGTCACAGTTGTGAGAGCTCAACTAAACATACGTCATCACAGCTGTGAGAGCTCAACTAAACATACGTCATCCCGGCTATGAGCGCTGAACTAAACATACGTCATGCCGACTGTGAGCGCTGAACTAAACAGACGTCATCCCGTCTGCAACATGTAATCAACTGTAAAATTAGACAGTCTTTGTTACATTTTGGTTCGGATTGGAGGTTTCTGGTCAAGATCACAGTTGACGGATCTAATCTTCAAGTACCTCTCAAGTCAGCGATGGTTCTCCTACATGACTGGGGACACCAGTCAAATGGTAGAAACATGCCTTCACGCAAAAATCAGTCAGAAGCAACATACCAGGCGTCATAGGTAAGGCTTGAATTCACAACAGACAAACGCAGAAGAAGAAGAAATATTAATTTTTTTAAAACAAAAAACACCTAGAATCACATACTTTCACAGAAGCATACAGACTAACTATCATACACAAACGTAGACACTCAGAAATCAAGTCAAATAGTAAGTCAACTAGGTCAAGGTTGATCAAATGAACAATAACTTGTCTTAAATGGTTTATTGCATCAAAGCCTGGTAGTGGCTAGCTAAATGAGACTAATATCCAGTGGTACAGACTCACTCCAAAATATGATTATTCACTCATTAAGGATGTTTATTGTTAATTATATCGTTTGTGAATACGTCACATGAAACTGTGCCATTTGGGAATATGACGCACTAAAGTGCACACACACACACACTCGCACGCACACACACTCGCACGCACACACAGTATGTGGGAAAGACATCGCTGTGTTGTTGCCGGCACACTACATTAATTTCTAGTGATGTAGCTGCTATTTCTCATGTTATCACTCCTGGTGTTTCAATTGTTATGTATTTTGTCATTATTTGATTCAATTTTCAAGAAAACCATATTTATTTTATTTTGAAGTAAGAAGTAATAAATGTGTTAGTGTTGCTACCTACTACTGTGAGCTAATTTTGTGTTGGTTTTTATCTGTGTCTTTGAGGTCTAGTAGGGGGCCGGCCAGTCATATCACCATGATATAATATCATACCAGATATCGTGTTGATCTTCATCATTATTATATTTGATAAACTTCAACATCCTTTGTGATATGTCCAGTTCATGTGGAGTCCAATAATAGCAATTAGAGTACAGCGGCTAGGACAACTGTGCCACTATTCAATATGTAGCTAACGATATAGCAATATAAATGTTACTGAAGAGTCTGCTGCATATCATGGACAGAGAAGAGAACAAAGCAAAAACTCACAATTTCAAGAAAACATGCTGAAGCTACAAATAAGAATAAGAAAATATGGAAGTATTTGGTAGACTTCAAAAGACATGTACGGTTAGAGAAGACCATTATGGAAGGAGGCATCCCAGGAGAGAAAATAAGAAGAAAATGGTTTCAAGATGGAACTGATGATTTCGGCATGATATCAGCAGAGGCGTGACATCTGGATTATTAGAAATAGACATTGGCAAGGACTGTTGAGGTGGTAACAAAGTTCTGATCAGGACAAGCTATTGTGTGATGAGAGATGATGATGATGATGATGAGCCGCTACTAAAAGCTGTTATATTGTTGGGGGTGAGGTTAGTGAAATCATCTTATACAATAATCTCTTACAGAACCTGCAACTTTAAAATACAAAAGAAATACTTTTATATCAACTTTCATTTATAAAACATCTGACCAGATGATAAGTTGACCAGCTGACCAGTTGACCAGATGATAAGTTGACCAGTTGACCAGATGATAAGTTGATCACTTGACCAGTTGACCAGATGATAAGTTAACCACTTGACCAGTTGACCAGATGATAAGTTGATCACTTGGTCAGTTGACCAGATGATAAGTTGACCACTGACCAGTTGACCAGATGATAAGTTGACCACTTGGTAGTTGACGATGATAATTGACCACTTGGTCAGTTGACCAGATGATAAGTTGACCAGTTGATGTCATGCTAGTTACCAAGTCAATAGAAATAGCAGGCATTAAATTAGATCACTTCAGGAGTTCTAACAGTTTCTACAGAAACCCTGACATAGTTTGCACATCCACTCACACAGTTTGTACATCCACTCACACAGTTTGTACATCCACTCATAGTTTGACATCCACTCACCAGTTTGTACATCCACTCACACAGTTTGTACATCCACTCACACAGTTTGCACATCCACTCACACAGTTTGTACATCCACTCACACTTGCACATCCCTCACACAGTTTGTACATCCACTCACATAGTTTGTACATCCACTCACATAGTTTGTACATCCACTCACACAGTTTGTACATCCACTCACACAGTTTGTACATCCACTCACATAGTTTGTACATCCACTCACACAGTTTGTACATCCACTCACACAGTTTGTACATCCACTCACATAGTTTGTACATCCACTCACACAGTTTGTACATCCACTCACACAGTTTGTACATCCACTCACATAGTTTGTACATCCACTCACACAGTTTGTACATCCACTCACATAGTTTGTACATCCCACGTTGCACTACAAGTTTGTACATCCACTCACACAGTTTGTACATCCACTCACATAGTTTGTACATCCACTCACACAGTTTGTACATCCACTCACATAGTTTGTACATCCACTCACACAGTTTGTACATCCACTCACACAGTTTGCACATCCACTCACACAGTTTGTACATCCACTCACATAGTTTGTACATCCACTCACATAGTTTGTACATCCAGTTTGTATATCCACTCACACAGTTTGTACATCCACTCACATAGTTTGTACATCCACTCATACAGTTTGTACATCCACTCACACAGTTTGTACATCCACTTAACAGAATCTCTGCAACTGCCTGCGCCTGGTTCCTGTGTATGGTTATCATATCAACTATTGTATATTTTTGAACTATTTTTAGTTTTGATCACGCCCACTGCCACATCAAACATAAGTCCGGCCAATCACATCTGTGTTTACACTGTACATCTCAACCATAACTCCCCGCCCATTCTACACACCGTTCACAACTTATAGTCAACACTCGACATGTTTTCTGTCAACGATTACTCACTCACATGTATTCTTCTCATCTTGCGATTACCTTTTTTTCCCCATCATCTTTCACATGTCCGCTTTCCTGTTCGCTTTTGTCTACCGCTTTCCCATCTTTCGTCTGTCCGCTTTCCTGTTCTCTTCTGCCTACCGTTTCCCATCATCTTTCATCTTTCCACTTTTCTGTTCTCTTTTGCCTACCTTTTTCTTGTCATTTTTCACCTGTCTGTTTCTCTGTTCTTTCTTTGCCTACCTTTTTTCCTGTCTATTTTCACCTGTCCGTTTCACTGTTCTCTTTTGTATGTCTTTTTAAAATCATCTTCCAGCTGTCGGCTTTGCTGTTCTCTCTCTCTCATCTACGTGTTGTCCTGCTATATTTCACCTGTCCGCTGTCATGTTCTCTTTCATCTACGTGTTGTCCTGCCATATTTCACCTGTCCGCTGTCATGTTCTCTTTCATCTATGTGTTGTCCTGCCATATTTCACCTGTCCGCTGTCATGTTCTCTTTCATCTACGTATTTGCCTGTCATCGTTCACCTACCTGGTCACACCGCAAGTGAGCCACCTGATCTTGAGGAAAGAGCTTTGACACAGTCGACTGACGAACACTCTCACTGTAGGAAGTCGGTTACTACCTGCGACTTATACAGACATTCTTTTTTAGGCGACAGGATGAACAATTTCCAAACCTTGACAAACACTTTAGGAAGAAATGAAACCGACAGACCTCAAAAGATACCATAGTATCCGCCTTTGAAGATATGATGCATAGACCACAAAATCTCGTTCGACTTCAGAGCGTACCATCTCAAGCGTGAAACCATTACACCTTAACCAGCTTGTCTGGGCGGATATGTATCGGAAGTCAGGCCAACTAATATGTTACGCTTTCACTACCTTGGGTCGGTTTTGGTCCACACAGAAATCAAATCTGAACATGAAGTACTCAATTCACGGTCCCTACACACAAGAAATCTTATTGTACATTTAATTCAAGACCAACATTTATAAGACTACCCAGCGGAGTCTTCCGACAAGCAATTGTATGTTTATGTTTGACTTCGTACGCTTTTCAAATACATCCTGTCCTTCTTGTTTAAGATATTTCTAAACAAGCAAGAAATGTTGAATCTGATCATGGCTTAGCTAATATTGTCCAATACATTCATTCAGATATATTTTTTTTTTATTTGAGTAAAACCAATTTCTTGTTTAATATGCAGAATATTGACATTAATTATAATAATAATAATAATATTAATGATAATAATGATAATAATAATATTAATGATAATAATAATATTAATGATAATAATGATAATAATGATAATAATAACAATAATGATAATAATGATAATAATGTAAGAGCTGAAGAGTATTATCAATGGATTGTCAGTATGAAATCTCAATAAAATGATCGGTATCCCACCAACGTCATTAAGTGTGGTAGCAACATCCAGTTAAAGATGTCCGCAAGAGCTCCTCTGTCAGTCGTGCTGGGTACAGGACTTCCTTTGTCAGTGCTTGGGGCAGGACCTCCTTTGTCGGTGTTGGGAGCAGGAGTCCTTTGCCAGTGCTAGGTACAGGACCTCCTTTGTCAGTGCTTGGGGCAGGACGTCCGTTGTCAGTGCTTGGGGCAGGACGTCCGTTGTCAGTGCTTGGGGCAGGACGTCCGTTGTCAGTGCTTGGGGCAGGACGTCCGTTGTCAGTGTTTGGGGCAGGACGTCCTTTGTCAGTGCTTGGGGCAGGACCTCCTTTGTCAGTGCTAGGGGCAGGACCTTCTTTGTCAGTGCTTGGGGCAGGACCTCCTTTGTCAGTGCTTGGGGTAGTACGTCCTTTGTCAGTGCTTGGGGTAGGACGTCCTTTGTCAGTGCTTGGGGCAGGACCTCCTTTGTCAGTGCTTGGGGCAGGACCTCCTATGTCAGTGCTGGGGGCAGGGCCTCCTATGTCAGTGCTGGGGGTCGTCAGTGTGGTGGTGGGGCCCTCAAGGGAAGCAAAAAATAGTACCACTACGACCTACAAGACATGTCGTTTGTCAGACTTTCAATATACTGTACTGTCAGACTTTCAATATACTGTACTGTCAGACTTTCAATATACTGTACTGTCAGACTTTCAAGATACTGTACTGTAAGACTTTCAATATACTGTACTGTAAGACTTTCAATATACTGTACTGTCAGACTTTCAAAGTACTGTACTGTCAGACTTTCAAGATACTGTACTGTAAGACTTTCAATATACTGTACTGTAAGACTTTCAAAGTACTGTACTGTCAGACTTTCAAGATACTGTACTGTAAGACTTTCAATATACTGTACTGTAAGACTTTCAATATACTGTACTGTAAGACTTTCAATATACTGTACTGTCAGACTTTCAAGATACTGTACTGTAAGACTTTCAATATACTGTACTGTAAGACTTTCAATATACTGTACTGTAAGGTTTGTAAGACTAAAAATTAAAAAAACTGTAGCTACTATGTGTGTTACCGTGTTTAGGGCGGTGTAGGACAGTAGGGACGTGAGACTGAGGAATTTAATGACCACGTGACTAGTGCAGTCACTACGATACTGCTCAGGTTATGATTTTTGTCTTCATGTCCCCGACAGATTAAAACTAACTGGTCTTACCGGGAATTGAACCCGAATGTTATCGCGCGCACTAGTAAATTCTACCAGACGCTCCTAGTATGTAAGACTAAACACACAAAACACTACACTACATGACGACAACACGGAGAAGCATGTCTTTAAAAAACAAAACTAAGGAAGCACAAACAAGGAATGCAATATGAAGAAAGAAATGAGCCGAATTGTCAAACGTTATCTATCAGTTTTGTGTTGATCATGTTAATAGTATGTGCTAGCTAGCCTGTTCTAGCGTCAAGTTTTCTCTCTCTCGCTCTCTCTCTCGCTCTCTCTCGCTCTCTCTCTGACAGATCGGTGAAATACTCCCATCTAATGTTACTGAAACTCAACCTTTGTCGCCCGCCCTAGGTACTTCATCTTGCCACTCAGGTCAACTACCAACAAAACTCTGTCTGCCTAAGTTAGAATCCACAAGAGCTGTTTCTGACGTGATGCCTTAATCCGAGAACAACAGTATTGGTCGTCTAGTATGTCTCCAAGGTAGCTAGGCTCTCAGTGTTTGTCGCGAGTTTTGATAGCTCTCAAACAGCGATAATCGTCCATGTCAACATGAAATCATCCAGACGACATGTCCATAGCGAAAGTGAGGAGAGTAAATGCAAACAGATAACGCAGTTAGCGCCGTTGATCACCTGGAGTACCTATGATAGATAGAAGTTGTTCTCTATTACATGCTGTCCAACATAAGCTCTACAGCATGTTTGACTTCTGGATTTTAGTCCCGGACTTGTTTATTCCATTCACTATTTCCTCCACCCAACCCTTTATTTTACATGATTAAATCCATTGAGTTGTTTTATTTTCAATCTTGTTTTACTAAACAGGATTGGTTAAAGAACCAACTATATTTTTCTTTCGTTTAGACTACTATACCCGCGACATATAAGTTGGTATAGATTGATAGAGACTAGGAAAACATGTAGAAGGATTGACATGATCATGTCAGTTGTTGTATTGTTTGCTATTAGTGGCCGGGCATGTTCTGGGGTTCTGTCATGGTTGAAGAGCACGGACAACATTCGCTGGGGAAACTTAATAACATAATCAGTTCTAACAGCACGCGACCAGACGACGCCACTTACTTCCATAGGGGTTTCATCTTCAATCATATATACACACATACACACATACATAGTTGACAACCTGAAAGTAATAGGATGGACAGAAGAGACACACAGAAAGTTGTTAGTATATGGACAATAGAAACTTGGTAGCAATAGGATGGACAGAAGAGACACACAGAAAGTTGTTAGTAATGGACAATAGAAACTTGGTAGCAATAGGATGGACAGAAGAGACACACAGAAAGTTGTTAAAAATGAACAATAGAAACTTGGTTATAAAATGGCCTAAAGTCGAAGGATTGATTTTATTGCGCTTGGTCTCCCCCATCGCCATATAGCTCGGTCCCTATCCGCAGAAATAGCACGCCAGCACCGAGAGCATTACACAACGCATGAACTCTGTGTCTCCGGCAACAACAAATCTAACGGTCTCTGGGAAACCTTCACTTGTGAACAGACACGTAACTGTATAAATGCTTATCTATCAACTATACATCCTTACATTTATCTTCTCAACTGAAGGTCTTCCATCTTCAAGTTTATCTGTCTGTCTATGTCTATACTGTCTGTATGCATAACTGTCTGTCTAATACCATATAGATTGATTGATTGATAGTGCCATCATCATTGCACTTCGGTGAGTAACAATGCGTGCTCTGATCTCTTTCTCACACAAGAAGATCTCAGCAGCAGTGCACGAACTCCGTAGCACACACGAGGGTCCCAAGTGTAATTGTGAAAATGGTGAAAATATTTGTAAGAATTTTATATTTAATATTTTCTAATGAATTGTGCCCGGGCAGAGACTTTCCAGCCTGCTTTTCTTAATTTCGAATTGCCATTGGTCCTTTACATGCTCAAATTGAACACGTGACCTACGTTTTATCGTCCGTCTCCGACAGGAATAGGAACTTGATCTCAACCTACACAAAGATCAGGGATCTCTGGAAAAATATCCCGATCGTCCTACTAGAAGCGAGTCAAGTACCTTTGGAACTAGAGGCTAGCACCTAACCTCTAGGCCACAGAGATCCCTATCTACTACTATCAATCTATCAACTGTCTGAACGTGTCTGTCTATCTTACTGTCTATCACAGACAAAACACATGTATCTGTCTGTCTGCTTGACTATCTGTCTACCATCTTCAACCTATTATCTGTCTGTGTCTGGCGTCGGTCTGTATCTAGTCTACCATCTTCAACCTATTATCTGTCTGTGTCTGGCGTCGGTCTGTATCTGACTACCATCTTCAACCTATTATCTGTCTGTGTCTGGCGTCGGTCTCAATCTGTCTACCATCTTCAACCTATTATCTGTCTGTGTCTGGCGTCGGTCTGTATCTGACTACCATCTTCAACCTATTATCTGTCTGTGTCTGGCGTCGGTCTGCACTCTATTAGCATATATCCTGATCGAGACACATCAGTGTTTGTCTATGCCACTGTCTCAGTCAACAACATGCATATTTGTCTGCCAGCGGACTCCCCAGTCACAGACTGTCATATTAAGCAGATATAATCTCAGATTGAAGAAATGAATACTCTTGAAATTTCAACTGAAGATTCAACTGTCACATTTCAACTCTGAGCATTTAATTACATTTCAACTTGTCAGCATTTCAATCTTCAGCATTTCAACTGACAGCATTTCAACTTGTACGAGATTTCTTCAATTTGATTTCAACTGAGCATTTCTTACAATTGATTTGAAGAGAATCATCAACTTTGTCCTTCGAGGATAATTATTCAATATCAATTTACCTAATCTGAATGATTTGTAATATCTTCAATATGATATCTGAGATGATATTCTTCAATTTGATATCTGAGATGATATTCTTCAATTTGATATCTGAGATGATATTCTTCAATTTGATATCTGAGATGATATTCTTCAATTTGATATCTGAGATGATATCTTAATTTGATACCTGAGATGATATTCTTCAATTTGATATCTGAGATGATATTCTTCAATTTGATATCTGAGATGATATTCTTCAATTTGATATCTGAGATGATACTCTTCAATTTGATATCTGAGATGATATTCTTCAATTTGATATCTGAGATGATACTCTTCAATTTGATATCTGAAATGATACTCTTAAATTTGATATCTGAGATATTTTAAATTTGATATCTGAGATGATATTCTCATATTTGATATGTAGATTTTGTCTTCATTTTCTTGATGAAGATTTTGTCTTCATTTTCTTGATGAAGATTTTGTCTCTTCTGATTTCTTGATGAAGATTTTGTCTCCTCCCAATTCTGAACTCTCAATAACTCAAGGTATGTCGTACCAATAATGGGATAACTTTGGGATACGTTAGACCACACACACCCACACACACACATATCCACACAAATGACGAGAAGATAATGGAAGAAATGAAACTGAACAGAAGATAATGGACGGAGAATGAAACTGAACAAGATAAAATGAACAGACATAGAGATTTCTTCATTTGAAACGAATCTCTTGTTGATGACATCAAAGTTAGTTACATTCAAGTAGTAAGTCTATTACAGAACAACGTTCTCATTACTACACGTTTGAAAGTCTCTCAATCTAAAGCCAGTACTCCCAACTCCTCCAACGTTATGTTGAAGATTTCTATGTCTACGAAAATTATTAAAAGTCAAATGGAGTGATTTCGTTTCTAACAACACAGTGAGAGATAGAACACACCAACAACCCGTATCAAATATTATAAGAAAACGAAGGTGGAAATATTTAGGTCATGTTCTTAGATCAGACGAAAAGAGACTAAATCAACAAGTCCTTATGTGGTCACCAGTTGGGAAAAGAAAACGTGGAAGACCAGACCACTCTTCGAAGAACCATCCAACAAGAAAGTAAACTATTGGGATGTAAACCATACAAGATCTCCAACTGCTAGCAATGAACCGTATCACATGGAGATCTAAAACCTCTGCCCTATGTGCCGCCTTTGGCTCGAAAGGAATAAACTAACTAACATCTAGCTACCAGTGTCTCGTCATTCCCTAAATTGTCTTCTATGAAACATGACTTCTATTATCGTTCTTTCGAAACTATTGTAACTTTTATTGTCATTGAAATATTGTTAGTTTGCAATACTAAGACCATATGAAAGAAGTACTTTGTTCAACTAACTTATCCAACTTATCACGTTGTAATTATTGTACGTCAACTTTTCAATTGGAAATGGTATCGCTGATCTGAACTTTGCTGAGAGAGGCAAGAAATATCAGTCTCAGTTCCATGGATGAGATTGAGCGAGTTGCCCAGGATAGAGCGGTATAGAGACATTACTTGCAGGCCCTATGTAACGTATAACGGTAGGAGAGGAATTATTATTATTGATCGCTGCTCTACGAATAAGTATCTGAGGGGAACGTCTAAATTCCATGATTTCAAAGTTTGAACGTTTCCATGTGTTTCATGTGGCACACACACACACACACACAGACACACACACACAGACACAGACACACACACAGACACACACATAGACAATGCGTTTTATAATTAAGAGTACAGCCACCCGTCGATCTAGAGATGACACGTGATCTGAAATGAAAATAAGCTGCAGTTTTATGTACAAGATAAGTGACAAATATCACATGTCAAGGAAGCAATATTTTTCTCTCTCACTCTCTCTCTCTCTCTCTCACTCGTTATGTCTTTCTCTGTCTCCCCCTCTCTCTTTCTCTCTCTTTCTTCAAATATGAAACACATATTACTTTCAGACATCCACTACAAATAACTAACAAACTTCTGTGCTTCAAGAAACTGTTCAGGAAAGATATAAAAAGGTGGAAAATAAGGTAAGAAAAGAAATGGACGTCCTTGGCTGTCGTCGTCATAAATAGAGACGGTGTGACAGTAACAGAGAAGATTAGTGAGAATTCTTGTGTGCGTGTGATGCATTTGTGTATGTGTGTGTTGCATTTGTGTATGTGTGTGTTTGCCTCCAGTGTGAATGACATGAGTGACAGCGTATCGTGCTGAGATCTATTTGTATATCCCTCTAGCAAGTGAATGCTAGCAATGAATAGAATTATCACATTCTACATTACAGCGATATCAAAGTTATTTCAAATTGAAATCTCAGCAGATTTCACTCGGATAGTTCTGTGCCTGTTCGCTTGAAACTGGAATATTGTGGTTTCGTGTTGTCCATTCCGTATGTTTGAGAAAGTTGTAATATTGTGTTTGTTATAACCAAGTTAGACAGTCCACATAGATGTTACTACACAGTTGGTGCTCACAAGTTTACAAAGAAGAGAGAGAGAGAGAGAGAGAGAGAGAGAGAGAGAAATACAAATTGTTTCAATCTTCAGAGGTACCCCTCTTCAGCCCATACTATTTCAGTCTGTACTACTATTTCAGTCTGTACTACTTCAGTCTGTACTACTATTTCAGTCTGCACTACTTCAGTCTGTACTACTTCAGTCTGTACTACTTCAGTCTGTACTACTACTTCAGTCTGTACTACGACTTCAGTCTGTACTACTTCAGTCTGTACTACTACTTCAGTCTGTACTACGACTTCAGTCTGTACTACTTCAGTCTGTACTACTTCAGTCTGTACAACTACTTCAGTCTGTACAACTACTTCGGTCTGTACTACTACTTCAGTTTGTACTACAACTTCAGTTTGTACTACTACTTCAGTCTGTACTACAACTTCAGTCTGTACTACTTCAGTCTGTACTACTTCAGTCTGTACTACTTCAGTCTGTACTACTTCAGTCTGTACTACTACTTCAGTCTGTACTACAACTTCAATATGTACTACTTCAGTCTGTACTACTACTTCAGTCTGTACAACTTCAGTCTGTACTACTTCAGTCTGTACTACTACTTCAGTCTGTACTACTACTTCAGTCTATACAACTTCAGTCTGTACAACTTCAGTCTGTACTACTTCAGTCTGTACAACTTCAGTCTGTACAACTTCAGTCTGTACTACTTCAGTCTGTGCTACTACTTCAGTCTGTACTACTACTTCAGTCTGTACTACTACTTCAGTCTGTACAACTTCAGTCTGTACTTCTTCAGTCTATACAACTTCAGTCTGTACAACTTCAGTCTGTACTACTACTTCAGTCTGTACTACTACTTCAGTCTGTACTACTTCAGTCTGTACTACTTCAGTCTGTACTACCTCAGTCTGTACTACTTCAGTCTGTACTACTTCAGTCTGTACTACTACTTCAGTCTGTACTACTTCAGTCTGTACTACTACTTCAGTCTGTACTACTTCAGTCTATACAACTTCAGTCTGTACTACTTCAGTCTGTACTACTTCAGTCTGTACTACTACTTCAGTCTGTACTACTTCAGTCTGTACTACTACTTCAGTCTGTACTACTTCAGTCTGTACTACTTCAGTCTGTACTACTTCAGTCTGTACTACTACTTCAGTCTGTACTACTACTTCAGTCTGTACTACTACTTCAGTCTGTACTACTACTTCAGTCTGTACAACTTCAGTCTGTACTACTTCAGTCTGTACTACTTCAGTCTGTACTACTTCAGTCTGTACTACTACTTCAGTCTGCACTACTACTTCAGTCTGTACAACTTCAGTCTGTACTACTACTTCAGTCTGTACTACTACTTCAGTCTGTACTACTACTTCAGTCCGTACAACTTCAGTCCGTACTACTTCGGTAATTCAACTCTACTACTGCCTAATTCTGACTATAATTGATCGTAATAGCTACTTCAGTCTTGTACTATTATTTACTACAATGTTTTGTTGGAACGGAGTATGTCTTATCTAGGTACTCCTGACTACAGTATGAAAACCTTGTTTACAATGTTTTGTCTGAAGATCGAGTGTGTTCATCTAGGTACTACTTCGTAGACAGTATGAAACTCTTGTTACAATCGTTTTGTTATAAGGAAGATGTGCATCTAGATACCCTGAAGCAAGTATGAAACTGTTGTTACAGATTATTTCAGGACATCTCCAGTCTGATTCTGTCTTTATTTCACGACATGATAGAGCAGATAACTGACAATTTAATTCCTATGCTTACCTGACAGTCTGAACGGTGTGCATCAGGTACACCACAGTAGTGTACTAAACTCAACTTTTACATAAATAAACTCTTCACAGTGTTGCACTTTCACACATTTCCTTTCAACAAAACTTCAAAGTGTTTCATTTATTTTCAAAGATAAACATTCTCCAGTGAGGTTTCCCATACTTTTAATCGAGTTATCAATTATTTATTTATATGAGAATAGAGTTATCAATTATTTATTTATATGAGAATAGAGTTATCAATTTTATTTATTTGAGAATAGAGTTATCAAGTATTTATTTATATGAGAATAGAGTTATCAATTATTTATTTATATGAGAATAGAGTTATCAATTATTTATATATATGAGAATAGAGTTATCAATTATTTATTTATATGAGAATAGAGTTATCAAGTATTTATTTATATGAGAATAGAGTTATAAATTATGTATTTATATGAGAATAGAGGTATCAATTATTTATTTATATGAGAATAGAGTTATCAATTATTTATTTATATGAGAATAGAGTTATCAAGTATTTATTTATATGAGAATAGAGTTATCAATTATTTATTTATATGAGAATAGAGTTATCAATTATTTATTTATATGAGAATAGAGTTATCAATTATTTATTTATATGAGAATAGAGTTATCAATTATTTATATGAGAATAGAGTTATCAATTATTTATATGAGAATAGAGTTATCAATTATTTATTTATATGAGAATAGAGTTATCAATTATTTATTTATATGAGAATAGAGTTATCAATTATTTATTTATATGAGAATAGAGTTATCAATTATTTATTTATATGAGAATAGAGTTATCAATTATTTATTTATATGAGAATAGAGTTATCAATTATTTATATGAGAATAGAGTTATCAAGTATTTATTTATATGAGAATAGAGTTATCAATTATTTATTTATATGAGAATAGAGTTATCAATTATTTATATGAGAATAGAGTTATCAATTATTTATTTATATGAGAATAGAGTTATCAATTATTTATTTATATGAGAATAGAGTTATCAAGTATTTATTTATATGAGAATAGAGTTATCAATTATTTATTTATATGAGAATAGAGTTATCAATTATTTATTTATATGAGAATAGAGTTATCAATTATTTATTTATATGAGAATAGAGTTATCAAGTATTTATATGAGAATAGAGTTATCAAGTATTTATATGAGAATAGAGTTATCAAGTATTTATTTATATGAGAATAGAGTTATCAATTATTTATTTATATGAGAATAGAGTTATCAATTATTTATATGAGAATAGAGTTATCAATTATTTATTTATATGAGAATAGAGTTATCAATTATTTATTTATATGAGAATAGAGTTATCAATTATTTATTTATATGAGAATAGAGTTATCAATTATTTATTTATATGAGAATAGAGTTATCAATTATTTATTTATATGAGAATAGAGTTATCAATTATTTATTTATATGAGAATAGAGTTATCAATTATTTATTTATATGAGAATAGAGTTATCAATTATTTATATGAGAATAGAGTTATCAATTATTTATTTATATGAGAATAGAGTTATCAATTATTTATTTATATGAGAATAGAGTTATCAATTATTTATTTATATGAGAATAGAGTTATCAATTATTTATATGAGAATAGAGTTATCAAGTATTTATTTATATGAGAATAGAGTTATCAAGTATTTATTATATGAGAATAGAGTTATCAAGTATTTATATATATGAGAATAGATTTATCAATTATTTTTATGAGAATAGAGTTATCAAGTATTTATTTATATGAGAATAGAGTTATCAAGTATTTATTTATATGAGAATAGAGTTATCAATTATTTATATGAGAATAGAGTTATCAAGTATTTATTTATATGAGAATAGTTATCAATTATTTATATGAGAATAGAGTTATCAATTATTTATATGAGAATAGAGTTATCAATTATTTATATATAATGAGAATAGGAGTTATCAAGTATTTATTTATATGAGAATAGAGTTATCAATTATTTATTTATATGAGAATAGATTTATCAATTATTTATTTATATGAGAATAGAGTTATCAATTATTTATATGAGAATAGAGTTATCAATTATTTATTTATATGAGAATAGAGTTATCAATTATTTATATGAGAATAGAGTTATCAATTATTTATTTATATGAGAATAGAGTTATCAATTATTTATTTATATGAGAATAGAGTTATCAATTATTTATATGAGAATAGAGTTATCAAGTATTTATTTATATGAGAATAGAGTTATCAATTATTTATTTATATGAGAATAGAGTTATCAATTATTTATTTATATGAGAATAGAGTTATCAATTATTTATTTATATGAGAATAGAGTTATCAATTATTTATATGAGAATAGAGTTATCAATTATTTATTTATATGAGAATAGAGTTATCAAGTATTTATTTATATGAGAATAGAGTTATCAATTATTTATATGAGAATAGAGTTATCAAGTATTTATTTATATGAGAATAGAGTTATCAATTATTTATATGAGAATAGAGTTATCAATTATTTATATGAGAATAGAGTTATCAATTATTTATTTATATGAGAATAGAGTTATCAATTATTTATTTATATGAGAATAGAGTTATCAAGTATTTATTTATATGAGAATAGAGTTATCAATTATTTATTTATATGAGAATAGAGTTATCAAGTATTTATTTATATGAGAATAGAGTTATCATTTATTTATTTATATGAGAATAGAGTTATCAATTATTTATTTATATGAGAATAGAGTTATCAATTATTTATTTATATGAGAATAGAGTTATCAAGTATTTATTTATATGAGAATAGAGTTATCAATTATTTATTTATATGAGAATAGAGTTATCAATTATTTATTTATATGAGAATAGAGTTATCAATTATTTATTTATATGAGAATAGAGTTATCAATTATTTATTTATATGAGAATAGAGTTATCAATTATTTATTTATATGAGAATAGAGTTATCAATTATTTATATGAGAATAGAGTTATCAATTATTTATTTATATGAGAATAGAGTTATCAAGTATTTATTTATATGAGAATAGAGTTATCAATTATTTATATGAGAATAGAGTTATCAAGTATTTATTTATATGAGAATAGAGTTATCAATTATTTATATGAGAATAGAGTTATCAATTATTTATATGAGAATAGAGTTATCAATTATTTATTTATATGAGAATAGAGTTATCAATTATTTATTTATATGAGAATAGAGTTATCAAGTATTTATTTATATGAGAATAGAGTTATCAATTATTTATTTATATGAGAATAGAGTTATCAAGTATTTATTTATATGAGAATAGAGTTATCATTTATTTATTTATATGAGAATAGAGTTATCAATTATTTATTTATATGAGAATAGAGTTATCAATTATTTATTTATATGAGAATAGAGTTATCAAGTATTTATTTATATGAGAATAGAGTTATCAATTATTTATTTATATGAGAATAGAGTTATCAATTATTTATTTATATTAGAATAGAGTTATCAATTATTTATTTATATGAGAATAGAGTTATCAAGTATTTATTTATATGAGAATAGAGTTATCAATTATTTATTTATATGAGAATAGAGTTATCAAGTATTTATTTATATGAGAAAAGAGTTATCAATTATTTATATGAGAATAGAGTTATCAAGTATTTATTTATATGAGAATAGAGTTAACAAGTATTTATATGAGAATAGAGTTATCAAGTATTTATTTATATGAGAATAGAGTTAACAAATATTTATTTATATGAGAATAGAGTTAACATGTTTTTATATGAGAATAGAGTTAACAAGTATTTATATGAGAATAGAGTTATCAATTATTTATATGAGAATAGAGTTATCAATTATTTATTTATATGAGAATAGAGTTAACAAGTATTTATATGAGAATAGAGTTAACAAGTATTTATATGAGAATAGAGTTATCAAGTATTTATTTATATGAGAATAGAGTTAACAAGTATTTATTTATATGAGAATAGAGTTATCAAGTATTTATTTATATGAGAATAGAGTTAACAAGTATTTATATGAGAATAGAGTTAACAAGTATTTATATGAGAATAGAGTTATCAATTATTTATATGAGAATAGAGTTATCAAGTATTTATTTATATGAGAATAGAGTTATCAAGTATTTATTTATATGAGAATAGAGTTATCAAGTATTTATTTATATGAGAATAGAGTTATCAATTATTTATTTATATGAGAATAGAGTTATCAATTATTTATATATATGAGAATAGAGTTATCAATTATTTATTTATATGAGAATAGAGTTATCAAGTATTTATTTATATGAGAATAGAGTTATCAAGTATTTATATGAGAATAGAGTTATCAAGTATTTATTTATATGAGAATAGAGTAACAGAATGATCGATTGATTTATTCATTGATTGATCATGATTGTACTATTCGGAATATCCGTCGGTGCTCCGATCACTTTCTTATAAATGTTCTCTATGACCGACAGACAATAATCTTTGACTGACAGACATTTATCTTTGATTGACAGACATTAATCTTTGACTGACAGACATTAATCTTTGACTGACAGACAGATATTAATCTTTGACAGAAAGACATTTATCTTTGACTGACAGATATTAATCTTTGACAGAAAGACATTGATCTTTGACAGTCAGATATTAATCTTTGACTGACAAACAAACATTAATCTTTTACTATCAGATATTAATCTTTGACTGACAGACATTATTCTTTGACTGACAGATACTAATTGACTGACATATATTAATCTTTAACTGACAGATATTGATCTTTGACTGACAGACGGATATTAATCTTTGACAGAAAGACATTTATCTTTGACTGACAGATATTAATCTTTGACAGAAAGACATTAATCTTTGACTTACAAATATTAATCTTTGACTGACAGACATTATTCTTTGACTGACAGATACTAATTGACTGACAGATATTAATCTTTAACTGACAGATATTAATCTTTGACTGACAGATATTAATCTTTGACTGGCAGATATTAATCTTTGACTTACAAATATTAATCTTTGACTGACAGATATTAATCTTTGACTGGCAGATATTAATCTTTGACTGGCAGATATTAATCTTTGACTTACAAATATTAATCTTTGACTGACAGATATTAATCTTTGACTGACAGATATTAATCTTTGACTTACAAATATTAATCTTTGACTGACAGATATTAATCTTTGACTTACAAATATTAATCTTTGACTTACAAATATTAATCTTTGACTGACAGATATTAATCTTTGACTGACAGATATTAATCTTTGACTTACAAATATTAATCTTTGACTGACAGAAAGACATTAATATTTGACTAACTGACATATATCTTTATTTCAGTTTCAGTTTGGAATATCTTCATTGCACTCCAGACATGTCCATAGGTGCTCCGATCTCCTTTGCAATATCCCCAACAGCGTCCAGCGACTGACCGTACCAGTTCGATTTTGATTGATGAGCCTACTCGTATACCTGTCGTACTGTTCTGTTCTTGTGACACCAATCTTCAAACCCAGCTCCCGCAATCTCTATGTCTGCTTTCATCGGGTTGTGTTCACATTGAGAATGACATCTAAAACTAAGATCAGAAAATCTTGTCAGAAAAAAAACTTTGTGTTACCTCTACGTGTCAGTTTCAGACACTAAATGTCATTGGCGACAATAGAAACTAGACAGGCCATGGTGAAGAAGATCATGTAGGAAGACGTGAGGAAGCTAATTTCCTTTCCATAATGTCAATGTTGACATTTGTAAACACCTGCTCCGCTCTCGTCTTTTCTTGGAGCGGCAAGTTACAAAACTCAAAACTGACAGGAGATGTTTTCAATTTATTCATGTGACAGCGATTTGAGCCAAGTGACAGCGACTTGTGCCATGTGACCAAACCAAGAGAAGAACAAAACAAAACTACTAGAGTTGAGTTTGACGTGATTTTTACTACGGTTGAATGGATAAATGATACGCTTACAAATGATATGAAAGTTTGCTTGACTGAATCTCAAAATTTTGAATTTAACTTGCTCTATACCATGAACCAATATAGAAGCATATACATGTGCACCAATTCCCCTTCCTTTTTTGATAAAATTATGGTATAACGAAACAATAATAGTCAGAACTCGGTCATTGTCATGGGATACACAACACATGTAGTGAGTTATTTCTCTTGTACTATTAAATATTACATAGGGCCTGCAAACAATTTCTCCATACCGTTCTGTCCAGTGCAACTAGCTCAATCACATCTATAGAATTGAGTCGTATATTTCTCGCCTATCTCAGTAAAGTTCCTTTCATTGTTTTCCAGAGAACGTCCTTTCTTTCTTGAACAGGTTGTCTTCCCAACCCTTACCTACCTGTGATGTCTATACGATTTCACTTACCCACATACCTACCCGCAGACACACATATATGTACACACACACACATAGATGCACATAGTACACATGTAATATGTACACTTTATTTCAACTGTACAAAGTAATGTGAGTTGTCTTCTCTTGTTTGAAAGCTGAGACAGGTGGAGTAAAACAAATCCAGGAGGCAAACAAAGGCAAACATGACACGTCACACCTAGTGGCATGTCGGTGATAAGTCTGTACTTGTCACTCATTGTTTTCCTGGATCATTCAGAGACTGTTATTGCTAGTCCAAACCATTTATTTGTATTTAATAGCTAGTTCTGAAATGTAAGGTTTGCACTTTTCTAACAGACAGAAAGAATCTCTCTCTCTCTCTCTCTCTCCGATCCCAGCATAGAGAATTCTCTCTCTCTCTGATCCCAGCATAGAGATCTCTTCTCTCTCTCTCTCGCGATTCCAGGATAGAGAATCTCTCTCTCGCGATCCCAGCATAGAGAATCTCTCTCTCGCGATCCCAGCATGAGAATTCTCTCTCTCTTGATCCCAGCATGAATCTCTCTCTCTCTCTCAGGATCCCAGCATAGAGAATCTTCTCTTCTCTCGATCCCAGCATAGAGAATCTCTCTTCTCTCTCTCTTCGCGATTCCAGGATAGAGAATCTCTCTCTCGCGATCCCAGCATAGAGAATCTCTCTCTCGCGATCCCAGCATAGAGAATCTCTCTCTCGCGATCCCAGCATAGAGAATCTCTCTCTCTCTCGATCCCAGCATAATCTCTCTCTCTCGCGATCCCAGCATAGAGAATCTCCATCCTCTCTCTCTCGACCCAGCATAGAGAATCTCTCTCTCGCATCCCAGCATAGAGAATCTCTCTCTCTCGCTGTCTCTCTCTGCGATCCAGCATAGAGAATCTCTTCTCTCTCTCTCTCAGATCAGAGAATCTCTCTCTCTGATCCCAGCATAGAGAATCTCTCTCTCGATCCCAGCATAGAAATCTCTCTCGCGGATCCAGCATGAGAATCTCTCTCTCTCTCTCGATCCAGCATAATCTCTCTCTCTCTCGCGATCCCAGCATAGAGAATCTCTCTCTCTCGCGATCCCAGCATAGAGAATCTCTCTCTCCGATCCCAGCATAGAGAATCTCTCTTCTCTCTCTCCGATCGATAGAGAATCTCTCTCTCTGATCAGCATAGAGAATCTCTCTCTCCGATCCCAGCATAGAGAATCTCTCTCTCTCTGCGATCCCAGCATAGAGAATCTCTCTCTCTCGATCCCAGCATGAATCTCTCTCTCTCTCTCGCGAGTCCCAGCATAGAGAATCTCTTTCTCTCTCTCTCCGATCCCAGCATAGAGAATCTCTTCTCTCGCATCCGATGAATTCTCTCTCTGATCAGCATAGAGAATCTCTCTCTGCGATCCCAGCATAGAGAATCTCTCTCTCTCTCGCGATCCAGCATAGAGAATCCTCTCTCTCCGATCCCAGCTAGAATCTCTTTCTCCTCTCTCTCTCTCTCGCGATCCCAGCTTAGAGAATCTCTTTCTCACTCTCTCTCTTCCTCTCTCTCTCTCGAGATCCCAGCATAGAGAATCTCTTCTCACTTCTCTCTCTCTCTCTCTCTCTCGCGATCCCAGCATAGAGAATCTCTCTCTCTCTCGATCCCAGCATAGAGAATCTCTCTCGCGATCCCAGCTTAGAGAATCTCTTTCTCACTCTCTCTCTCTCTCGGATCCCAGCTTAGAGAATCTCTTTCTCACTTCTCTCTCTCTCTCTCGAGATCCCAGCATAGAGAATCTTTTCTCACTCTCTCTCTCTCTCTCTCTCAGATCCCAGCTTAGAGAATCTCTTCTCACTCTCTCTCTCGAGATCCCAGCAAGAATCTCTTCTCTCTCTTCTCCTCTCTCTCTCTCGAGATCCCAGCTTAGAGAATCTCTCTTCTCTCTTTCCGAGATCCCAGCTTAGAGAATCTCTCTCTCGAGATCCCAGCATAGAGAATCTCTCTCTCTCTCTCGAGATCCCAGCTTAGAGAATCTCTCTCTCGCACTCTCTCGATCCCAGCATAGAGAATCTCTCCTCTCCTCTCTCTCCCCCGAGATCCCAGAATAGAGAATCTCTCTCTCGAGATCCCAGCATAGAGAATCTCTCTCTCGAGATCCCAGCATAGAGAATCTCTCTCTCTCGAGATCCCAGCATAGAGAATCTCTCTCTCGAGATCCCAGCATAGAGAATCTCTCTCTCGAGATCCCAGCATAGAGAATATCTCTCACTCTCGAGATCCCAGCTTAGAGAGAGAATTGGACAAGATTAGGAAAACTTACTGAATAAATAGGATCTATCAAGTCCACAGTCGTTCTCCTTCTAAAATCTGTATAGCAGGGGGTCGCGGGCGGGGTACTGATAATAAGGAAAGCAGGTTGTCATGCAAAGATCAATCAAAAGCACCATAGAAGGCACACTGGTTACAGCTGAATTCATAGCGGGAGAAAACAGAAGAAGAAGAAGATTTGCTGTTTGAGGTCTACATACGACACAGTACAACACATGAACACATACATGGTCTCAGACACATACTTATACACACACACACACACACACACACACACACGCGCGCAGATACATATTTCCATACCCTTTGACATTTGTTAGGGGAGACTGAGCACCTATGGGTTTGCCCTGTGTGTTTTCACATCAGTTCAGTAACTAATAACCACACATATATATGTATGTGTATCCCACATGTGTATCCCACATGTGTATCCCACATATGTGTATCCCACATGTGTTTCCGACATATGTGTATCCCACATGTGTATCCCATATATGTATCCGACATATGTGTATCCCACATGTGTATCCCACATATGTGTATCCCACATGTGTATCCCACATATGTGTATCCCACATGTGTATCCGACATATGTGTATCCCAGTGGTGAAGATAAGATAATATTACTAGATTGGACATAGCATAAGAAAACCCAAGAGGAATACTTCAAGACGGATCTTCATTGGAACCGGGAAAGAAAGTGAGAAAGAGAGAAACATAGTAATACATAGAGAAGTAATTTGTAGTCAGATATTAACATATACAGAACAGCTAGAAATATCTGCAATAGATAGAAGGACTTGTCCTGAATTGGTCGAGGGTATATACCCAAATCAGGCTTTAAAAAGCAGAAGATATAATATCCTTTGCCTTGTGTTCAAATGCAAACAACGCCATTCTGTTTTCGAGCTGATTTTCCAGATATCCCCAGAATTGTAGCATGAGCTACCGATACACTTTCTGTCATTATCGTTTGTTTCCTCCTTGTCTTGTAATACTTTCTTCCATTGTCGTTCGTTACCTCGTTGTCTTGTAATACTTTCTTCCATTGTCGTTCGTTACCTCGTTGTCTTGTAATACTTTCTTCCATTGTCGTTCGCTTTCTCGTTGTCTTGTAATACTTTCTTCCATTGTCGTTCGTTACCTCGTCGTCTAGAAACTTTCTTCCATTGTCGTTCGTTACTCGTTCTCAGTAATACTTTCTTCCATTGTTGTTCGTTACCTCGTCGTCTAGTAATCTTCTCATTGTCGTCGTTACCTCGTCGCTAGTAATACTTTTTCATTGCGTAGTTACCTCGTCGTCTAGAATACTTCTCCATTGTCGTGTCCTCGTCATCTAAGAATACTTTCTTCATTGTCGTTCGTTACCTCGCTTAGTAATACTTCTTCATTGTGTCGTTCCCGTGTCTAGTAATACTTTCTTCCATTGTCGTTCGCTTTCCGTTGTCTTTAATACTTTCTCCATTGTCGTTCGTTACCTGTCGTCTAAATATTCTCTTCATTGTGTTCGTTCCCTCGCGTCTGATAATACTTTCGCATTGTCGTCGTTACCTGCAAGTCAATAATACTTTCCATTGTCGTCGTTACACTGTCGTCTGAATTTCTTATTGTCGTTCGTTACCTCAGTGCAGTAATAGATTTCTTCATTGTTGTTCGTTACCTCGCTCAGTAAATACTCTTCATGTCTTCGTTACCTCGTCGTCTAGTAATACTTTCTCCATTGTCGTTCGTTACCCGTCGCTAGTAATACTTTCTTCCATTGTTGTTCGTTACTGTCGTCTAGTAATACTTTCTTCCATTGTCGTTCGTTCCCTCAGTCGTCTAGTAATACTTTCTTCCATTATTGTTCGTGTTCTTCTCTGTAATACTTCTTTCGTTAGACACTTTACCTGTCGTCTAGTATACTTTCTTCCATTTGTTCGTGTTCTTGTCGTCTAGTAATACTTTCTTCGTTGGACAGTTACTGTCGTCAGTAATACTTTCTTCCATGTTGTTCGTGTTCTTGTCTCTAGTAATACTTCTCATTGTTGTTCGTGTTTTGTCGTCATAGTAATACTTTTTCCATTGTTGTTCGTGTTCTGTCGTCAGTAATACTTTCTTCCATTGTTGTTCGTGTTCTTCGTAGTAATACTTTCCATTGTTGTTCGTTTTCTTGTCGTCTATATACTTCATCCATTGTTGTTCTTTTCTTGTCAGAATACTATTCCATTGTTGTTCGTGTTCTATGTCAAATACTTCCATTGTTGTTCGTGTTCTTTCCAGATACTTCTTCCATTGTTTCGTGTTCTTGTCGTCTACATACTTTCTTCCATTGTTGTTCGTGTTCTTGTCGTCTAGTAATACGTTCTTCCATTGTGTTCGTTTCTTGTCGTCTAGTAATACTTTCTTCCATTGTTGTTCGTTACCTCGTCGTCTAGTAATACTTTCTTCCATTGTTGTTCGTGTTCTTGTCGTCTAGTAATACTTTCTTCCATTGTTGTTCGTGTTCTTGTCGTCTAGTAATACTTTCTTCCATTGTTGTTCGTTTTCTTGTCGTCTAGTAATACTTTCTTCCATTGTTGTTCGTTTCTTGTCGTCTAGTAATACTTTCTTCCATTGTGTTCGTTTCTTGTCTCTAGAATATTCATTGTGTTCGTTCTTTCGTCTAGTATCTTTCTTCCATTGTTGTTCGTTACCTCGTCGTCTAGTAATACTTTCTTCCATTGTTGTTCGTGTTCTTGTCGTCTAGTAATACTTTCTTCCATTGTCGTTCGTTACCTCGTCGTCTAGTAATACTTTCTTCCATTGTTGTTCGTTACCTCGTCGTCTAGTAATACTTTCTTCCATTGTTGTTCGTGTTCTTGTCGTCTAGTAAAACTTTCTTTCGTTAGGACACGTTACCTCGTGGCCTAGTAACACTTTCTTTAGTTATCGTTTGTTACCTCGTGACCTTGTGACACTTGCTTCCATTATCATGGTCATTCAATGTTAATGACAGAGAAGAGTGGCGGATGAAAGGGGAGAAAAACTTGACCTGAGATCATTTAGATATTGTACACGTGAGTTTGACAGCCAACGTCTCCGCGCGCACGCACTCGCTCTAAACAAACAGAGATGATGGGGATATGGCATCAAATAGGAGGCTTTGATATTTGAAGGTGAGAACGAGGTTGACAGGAAACCTGTACGAGATAGTGTGTCTTTGTGTTTGTCTGTTTGTTTGTTTCTTATATAGGAAATTAAAATCTCTTTAAGCCGAGGCACGCACTTTTCAACCTAGTAATCAGTCTGTGTGTGAGTATATCAGAGTGTGTAGGTGTGCGCGTGTATATATGTGTGAATGTGTCAGTGACTTGCAGATGTACATAATGTTTGGTAATGTACTCATCTGTTAGTGTATGTGTGTGTGTGTGTGTGTTTTCTTAATATTTAGCTTGACACTGGCTTGAACATTTGCTTGTATTATTGTTCTTGTACAGCTGGGATATGTTACCAGTGTCATCTGTTGGCTCCCAGTGAAACATCAACTGTTGGCTCCTAGTGAAGCATCTACTGTTGGCTCCCAGTGAGGCATCAACTGTTGGCTCCTAGTGAAACATCAACTGTTGGCTCCTAGTGAAACATCAACTGTTGGCTCCCAGTGAAACATCAACTGTTGGCTCCCAGTGAAGCATCAACTGTTGGCTCCTAGTGAAGCATCAACTGTTGGCTCCTAGTGAAACATCAACTATTGGCTCCCAGTGAAGCATCTACTGTTGGCTCCTAGTGAAGCATCAACTGTTGGCTCCTAATGAAACATCAACTGTTGGCTCCTAGGGAAGCATCTACTGTTGGCTCCTAGTGAAGCATCAACTGTTGGCTCCTAGAACATAAATGTTGGCTCCTAGGAAGCATCACTGTTGGCTCCTAGTGAAGCATCAACTGTTGGCTCCTAGGGAAGCATACTGTTGGCTCCTAGTGAAGCATCAACAGTTGGCTCCCAGTGAAGAATCAACTGTTGGCTCCTAATGAAGCATCAACTGTTGACTCCTAGTGAAACATCAACAGTTGGCTCCCAGTGAAGAATCAACTGTTGGCTCCTAATGAAGCATCAACTGTTGGCTCCTAGTGAAACATCAACTGTTGGCTCCTAGTGAAACATCAACGGCTCCAGTGAGCATCAACGGCTCCTAGTGAAGCATCTACTGTTGGCTCCTAGTGAAGCATCTCCTGTTGGCTCCCAGTGAAGCATCTACTGTTGGCTCCTAGTGAAGCATCAACTGTTGGCTCCTAATGAAACATCAACTGTTGGCTCCTAGTGAAGCATCTACCGTTGGCTCCTAGTGAAGCATCAACTGTTGGCTCCTAGGGAAGCATACTGTTGGCTCCTAGTGAAGCATCAACTGTTGGCTCCTAATGAAACATCAACTGTTGGCTCCTAGTGAAGCATCTACCGTTGGCTCCTAGTGAAGCATCAACTGTTGGCTCCTAGGGAAGCATACTGTTGGCTCCTAGTGAAGCATCAACTGTTGGTTCCTAGTGAAGCATCAACTGTTGGCTCCTAGGGAAGCATACTGTTGGCTCCTAGTGAAGCATCAACTGTTGGTTCCTAGTGAAGCATCAACTGTTGACTGCTAGTGAAGCATCTATTGTTGGCTCCTAGTGAAGCATCAACGGCTCCTAGTGAAGCATCAACTGTTGGCTCCTAGTGAAACATCAACTGTTGGCTCCTAGTGAAGCATCTACTGTTGGCTCCTAGTGAAGCATCAAATTAAAGCATCTAATGACGAAAGATTTATTTCATTGCACCGAGTTCCCTCAAATGGCCCGGCCACCTCTCCGCTGAATAGGCACGCCATCGGCTGAGAGTGTTGCACAAAATACGAACTACATAACTCTGGCAACAATCCTTGGAGTCTCTGGAGAACATGCTCTCGTGAACAGAACGAAGTGGTCCGGATTCGAACTCTCGACCTTCAAAACACAAGGTGAGCTGTTTAATCACTTAACTACAGAAACCCCCAGAGACAAAAATTGAAAGTTTCAAAAGTTTGATTTATTGATAAGAAAATCATAATTTACTTCAATGAATAGCAATATCAATAGCAATAGCAATAGCAATACGTGCTCCAATCTCCTTCTTATATAGAAAGATATCAGCGGTAGTACATGAACTCCGTAGTACTGGCAGAGAGTACCCGATATAAGTCTTACGATGACAAAAACTTTGCAGACATTTCAGTTTAACTGAATTTTGCCGGAGATTTTACAACCGAATCTTATCAATATATAACTACCATACGATCTATTACATGTTCTACTTGAACACGAGATCAATGATTTATCGTCAGTCTCTGATGGGACTAGAAACCTGATCTAACCTACCCTGAGACCATGGATTACTGAACAACAAATCCGTTCTGTTTACAATCTGTGTGTAGTACTGGCGTAGTAGAGGTGAGCACAGTACCTTTACGTCATTACAATCTGAGTACTGGCGTATAGTTGAGCACAGTACCTATACGTTCCAAAGACACCCCCATCGCCGCCACCCTCCCCACCCATAAATGCATGGTGACTAATATGCGTAATTCTGAATAAAGTAACAGGCAAAGGTATGTACTATTTCAAAGTTCTCGTACAGTCGTGAGAAGAGTTCTCTTTTACTGCAGTTTCAAACAGAGAGGAATAGAACTATCAATTATACTGAAGAACTTACTCCAAAAGTAATGGGAAACTAAAACTGTATATGACCCGACAATAATGCAATAAACACACTAAACACTGAAGAACCTACTCCAACAGTAATGGGAAACTGTATATAACAGACAATAATGCAATAAGCACACTAAACACTGAAGACGGTGAAGAAAGAAGAGAGAGAGAGAGAGAGAGATGCGCAGAGAGACGCTTTCGACTGATGACGGAGATTAAATAAGCAATGACAGCAAGATAGGAAACAGATTACGAACAGACACAAAGACAGAGTGAAATATCAGATCCATCGCGAGACTTTCTTCTGGATGTCCTAGTCTCAATGGTTACAGCCTAGAACACTAGCACGGACATAATTGAGTTCTTAGTTTAAGTCTTAAACTTAGTCTTAAGTACATCTGGACACCTTCTAAACAGGAGCAAACAATGGTAGACACGAGAGATCGCTACTGAACTCAGACCCAACTAATTCCATCACCTTTTCTTCAGTCTGTCGTCTTCACTAGTTCCGCCCAAGGTCTCTGCTTACAGCACTAATTTCTTCTGTAATCGTGACGTTGACATAGCTGGGGATATCAGATGGCCATGACAAGGACGACAAGAGTCCTTACAATTCTTCCAACTGTCTAAAATCTAATGCCAAACTTGAGTCCACTTCATACTTTTTCCGCTTTTGTGTCTGTTCCCTTTAGGCGTTCGACAGACTGGCATATCAGAATGTAGCGTGAGTTTTTAGTATCAGCTGGCCAAGATGTCATGCATTCTTTTTGTCACCTCTTATCTGCTCACAGAACTAGTAAAATACTTTGTTCTCATATGTGGTCTGCTCACAGAACTAGTAAAATACTTTGTTCTCATATGTGGTCTGCTCACAGAACTAGTAAAATACTTTGTTCTCATATGTGATCTGCTCACAGAACTAGTAAAATACTTTGTTCTCATATGTGATCTGCTCACAGAACTAGTAAAATACTTTGTTCTCATATGTGGTCTGCTCACAGAACTAGTAAAATACTTTGTTCTCATATGTGATCTGCTCACAGAACTAGTAAAATACTTTGTTCTCATATGTGATCTGCTCACAGAACTAGTAAAATACTTTGTTCTCATATGTGATCTGCTCACAGAACTAGTAAAATACTTTGTTCTCATATGTGATCTGCTCACAGAACTAGTAAAATACTTTGTTCTCATATGTGATCTGCTCACAGAACTAGTAAAATACTTTGTTCTCATATGTGATCTGCTCACAGAACTAGTAAAATACTTTGTTCTCATATGTGATCTGCTCACAGAACTAGTAAAATACTTTGTTCTCATATGTGATCTGCTCACAGAACTAGTAAAATACTTTGTTCTCATATGTGGTCTGCTCACAGAACTAGTAAAATACTTTGTTCTCATATGTGATCTGCTCACAGAACTAGTAAAATACTTTGTTCTCATATGTGATCTGCTCACAGAACTAGTAAAATACTTTGTTCTCCACTTGTTCTTTTACTTGCTCCCTATACTTTAAATAAAACAAACTCCTTTCCTGTCTCCTCTTCATCAATTTCTTCCAGTTGATCTAATCTCCTTTCTTCATCAATTTCTTCCAGTTGATCTAATCTCCTTTCTTCATCAATTTCTTCCAGTTGATCTAATCTCCTTTCTTCATCAATTTCTTCCAGTTGATCTAATCTCCTTTCTTCGTCAATTTCTTCAAGTTTATCTAATGTTCAATTACTTCAAGTTTATCTAATCTTCAATTTCTTCAAGTTTATCTAATCTTCAATTTCTTCAAGTTTATCTAATGTTCAATTTCTTCAAGTTTATCTAATGTTCAATTTATCGAATATGCAAGCAAACTGTTTATCTAATGTTCTAGGCGACTGTTTACCTAATGTTCTAGCAAACTGTTTATCTAATGTCCTAGCAAACTGTTTATCTAATGTTCTAGGCGACTGTTTATCTAATGTTCTAGCAAACTGTTTATCTAATGTCCTAGCAAACTGTTTATCTAATGTTCTAGCAAACTGTTTATCTAATGTCCTAGCAAACTGTTTATCTAATGTTCTGCAAACTGTTTATCTAATGTTCTCAGCAAACTGTTTATCTAATGTCCTAGCAAACTGTTTATTCTAATGTCCTAGGCGACTGTTTATCTAATGTCCTTAGCAAACTGTTACCTCAATGTTCTAGCAGACTGTTTATCTAATGTTCTAGGCGACTGTTTACCTAATGTTCTAGGCGACTGTTTACCTAATGTTCTAGCAAACTGTTTATCTAATGTTCTAGCAGACTGTTTATCTAATGTTCTAGGCGACTGTTTACCTAATGTTCTAGCAAACTGTTTATCTAATGTTCTAGCAGACTGTTTACCTAATGTTCTAGCAAACTGTTTATCTAATGTTCTACAAACTGTTTATCTAATGTTCTAGCAGACTGTTTTTGTTTCATGTAGTCTTAAACCTATATCTAGTTTTGATGAGATTTCAACGTCCACTTTTCCTAACCATCATCTTCATCAAACACAATTTTCTCTCTTCCCGACAACTACTCCAGCGATCCACAATCGTTTTCTCCATTAATTTGCACAAACACAATATGTCTACACCAATCTGTTTCTCCAGCACAGAACAGAGAAAACTTCAGCCTAAGGGCACATCTTGTCTGTCATCTTGTCGAAATGTAATCAACATTTTCAGATTTATAACAATGTTATCTGTTCAACCTGCTGCTCACTTTCATCAAACTCAGACCATTCATTGGGCAAAGCTTTCCAAACTTAAGAACGGTGATGTGTGGTTTCCGCCAAGGATATGACAGACAGGCCCCACAAATGTTGTTTATAAACGTGTTTACAGCGACTGTTCGAATTAAGGTCATCATTAAATATGACCTGCATAGATTCCTCCAATGAAATAGTTTTCTTAAGTTAACGGCCCGCTCTGTTACATCCGGTTTTGCCTTAGGTCACACTGACTTTAGTTGTATTGTAAAATTATTTTAACTTTGATTTAAATATTTCTACATTTCTTCTTCTTCTCTTCTTCTTCTATCTCTTCTCTCTTCTTCTTCTACTTCTTCTTCTCTCTTCTTCTTCACTGCGGGTACAGGCTTATAGTTGAGTGCTTTTCAAATACATTTCTTGGTGATTACATAGTTTAGTGTCTCCGTTAATTGACTTGCTTTCATCTTGATTCTTATCAATATGTAGTCTGTGTCTCGTTTGTTGTCGTTCCATGTTTTGTCTATTGTCCTCCATTGTCTGACTATTGTCTCCTCATTGTCTCGACTATTTCCCCATTGTCTCGACTATTGTCCTCCATTGTCTCGACTATTGTCTTCCATTGTCTCGTCTGTTGTCTTCTATTGTCTGGACTGTTATTTGCCATTGTCTCAACAGTTATCAATTACAACTCGATGTAAACTGGACTGCCTCTCTAATCTGCCATGCACTCTAACCTTATTTGGTCTGGAGTAATATGAGGTCAAATTCCTGAAATCATTCAGTTCAAATCGTGTCAGTCTACTGCTTATGTGTCTCATGAAATGTGAAAGACGAGATTGTCTCACAGCAGGTACTTCTTTCTTTTTCCATGTCTCTACAAATCAACATGCAACGATGACATTGATCTTTGTGGAAGGAGGTTATGATAACAGACAACGGGAAGACATCTACCTTGTCCTGGCATTCTGTCAGATCTACATGCATTCTGTCAGACTTACCTGGCATTCTGTCAGACTTACCTGGCATTCTGTCAGACTTACCTGGCATTCTGTCAGACTTACCTGGCATTCTGTCAGACTTACCTGGCATTCTGTCAGACTTACCTGGCATTTGCATAAAACTAGTTTCAAATCAATCCAAATTCTACACGACTTTTTCAAAATTTTCTAATCTTTTGAAGCGTTGATCTTCTAAACGGATTTTTGGAGCATACATGTGTGTACTCCGCGGCGGGCATATTTATAAGCAAATTAATTCCCTTGGATTTTTATGAACTTTACAAAATAGACCTCACCGTTCACAAAGCAATGGACAACTACTGACTGAACGTATAAGTGATGCCTAGAAAATCGACGACTCGTTTACTGTGGTTGTTGACGACGTTCTGTAAATGATATGCCAGCCCGCCTGCCTAGCGTGTTCGTAGCGCGTTGTACGACGAGTGACAAGCCCCCTGTGAGTGCAGTTCAATTCCGCGGGAGGCAGAAAAACCACAGGATCTACAGATTTACGGTGTTCGTGGCACCGAACCGAAGGGTTACGATATCCATGGCACCGAGCCGAAAAGCTGAAATCTCAGATCGGAAAACAAGGGTATGCCACGATTTTGGACATTTTTTTTAATGTTGGGAATATGATTTGAACTGTGTTACTGGGAAGATTTGTGTGTAGTGATAAGAGCTCAGCTTACGCTGAAAAAGTAATGTGTTCAAGCTATAACAATACTCAGTTCATGCTATAGGAGAACTCGACTCACTTTATAAAGGTACTTAACTCAAACTATGAAAGTATTGGAAAGTAATGAGAAGATCAGGCTTGTGTGTACAAATGAAACAAGAAGGTACTTAACTCAAACTATGAAAGTATTGGAAAGTAATGAGAAGATCAGGCTTGTGTGTACAAATGAAACAAGAAGGTACTTAACTCAAACTATGAAAGTATTGGAAAGTAATAAGAAGATCAGGCTTGTGTGTACAAATGAAACAAGAAGGTACTTAACTCAAACTATGAAAGTATTGGAAAGTAATAAGAAGATCAGGCTTGTGTGTACAAATGAAACAAGAAGGTACTTAACTCAAACTATGAAAGTATTGGAAAGTAATAAGAAGATCAGGCTTGTGTGTACACATGAAACAAGAAGGTACTTAACTCAAACTATGAAAGTATTGGAAAGTAATAAGAAGATCAGGCTTGTGTGTACAAATGAAACAAGAAGGTACTTAACTCAAACTATGAAAGTATTGGAAAGTAATGAGAAGATCAGGCTTGTGTGTACAAATGAAACAAGAAGGTACTTAACTCAAACTATGAAAGTATTGGAAAGTAATAAGAAGATCAGGCTTGTGTGTACAAATGAAACAAGAAGGTACTTAACTCAAACTATGAAAGTATTGGAAAGTAATAAGAAGATCAGGCTTGTGTGTACAAATGAAACAAGAAGGTACTTAACTCAAACTATGAAAGTATTGGAAAGTAATGAGAAGATCAGGCTTGTGTGTACAAATGAAACAAGAAGGTACTTAACTCAAACTATGAAAGTATTGGAAAGTAATAAGAAGATCAGGCTTGTGTGTACAAATGAAACAAGAAGGTACTTAACTCAAACTATGAAAGTATTGGAAAGTAATAAGAAGATCAGGCTTGTGTGTACAAATGAAACAAGAAGGTACTTAACTCAAACTATGAAAGTATTGGAAAGTAATGAGAAGATCAGGCTTGTGTGTACAAATGAAACAAGAAGGTACTTAACTCAAACTATGAAAGTATTGGAAAGTAATAAGAAGATCAGGCTTGTGTGTACAAATGAAACAAGAAGGTACTTAACTCAAACTATGAAAGTATTGGAAAGTAATAAGAAGATCAGGCTTGTGTGTACAAATGAAACAAGAAGGTACTTAACTCCAACTATGAAAGTATTGGAAAGTAATAAGAAGATCAGGCTTGTGTGTACAAATGAAACAAGAAGGTACTTAACTCAAACTATGAAAGTATTGGAAAGTAATGAGAAGATCAGGCTTGTGTGTACACATGAAACAAGAAGGTACTTAACTCAAACTATGAAAGTATTGGAAAGTAATAAGAAGATCAGGCTTGTGTGTACACATGAAACAAGAAGGTACTTAACTCAAACTATGAAAGTATTGGAAAGTAATGAGAAGATCAGGCTTGTGTGTACAAATGAAACAAGAAGGTACTTAACTCAAACTATGAAAGTATTGGAAAGTAATGAGAAGATCAGGCTTGTGTGTACAAATGAAACAAGAAGGTACTTAACTCAAACTATGAAAGTATTGGAAAGTAATGAGAAGATCAGGCTTGTGTGTACAAATGAAACAAGAAGGTACTTAACTCAAACTATGAAAGTATTGGAAAGTAATAAGAAGATCAGGCTTGTGTGTACAAATGAAACAAGAAGGTACTTAACTCAAACTATGAAAGTATTGGAAAGTAATAAGAAGATCAGGCTTGTGTGTACAAATGAAACAAGAAGGTACTTAACTCAAACTATGAAAGTATTGGAAAGTAATGAGAAGATCAGGCGTGTGTGTACAAATGAAACAAGAAGGTACTTAACTCAAACTATGAAAGTATTGGAAAGTAATGAGAAGATCAGGCTGTGTGTACAAATGAAACAAGAAGGTACTTAACTCAAACTATGAAAGTATTGGAAAGTAATAAGAAGATCAGGCTTGTGTGTACAAATGAAACAAGAAGGTACTTAACTCAAACTATGAAAGTATTGGAAAGTAATGAGAAGATCAGGCTTGTGTGTACAAATGAAACAAGAAGGTACTTAACTCAAACTATGAAAGTATTGGAAAGTAATAAGAAGATCAGGCTTGTGTGTACAAATGAAACAAGAAGGTACTTAACTCAAACTATGAAAGTATTGGAAAGTAATAAGAAGATCAGGCTTGTGTGTACAAATGAAACAAGAAGGTACTTAACTCAAACTATGAAAGTATTGGAAAGTAATAAGAAGATCAGGCTTGTGTGTACAAATGAAACAAGAAGGTACTTAACTCAAACTATGAAAGTATTGGAAAGTAATAAGAAGATCAGGCTTGTGTGTACAAATGAAACAAGAAGGTACTTAACTCAAACTATGAAAGTATTGGAAAGTAATAAGAAGATCAGGCTTGTGTGTACAAATGAAACAAGAAGGTACTTAACTCAAACTATGAAAGTATTGGAAAGAAATGAGAAGATCAGGCTTGTGTGTACAAATGAAACAAGAAGGTACTTAACTCAAACTATGAAAGTATTTGAAAGTAATAAGAAGATCAGGCTTGTGTGTACAAATGAAACAAGAAGGTACTTAACTCAAACTATGAAAGTATTGGAAAGTAATGAGAAGATCAGGCTTGTGTGTACAAATGAAACAAGAAGGTACTTAACTCAAACTATGAAAGTATTGGAAAGTAATGAGAAGATCAGGCTTGTGTGTACAAATGAAACAAGAAGGTACTTAACTCAAACTATGAAAGTATTGGAAAGTAATGAGAAGATCAGGCTTGTGTGTACAAATGAAACAAGAAGGTACTTAACTCAAACTATGAAAGTATTGGAAAGTAATAAGAAGATCAGGCTTGTGTGTACAAATGAAACAAGAAGGTACTTAACTCAAACTATGAAAGTATTGGAAAGTAATAAGAAGATCAGGCTTGTGTGTACAAATGAAACAAGAAGGTACTTAACTCAAACTATGAAAGTATTGGAAAGTAATAAGAAGATCAGGCTTGTGTGTACAAATGAAACAAGAAGGTACTTAACTCAAACTATGAAAGTATTGGAAAGTAATGAGAAGATCAGGCTTGTGTGTACAAATGAAACAAGAAGAACAATGGTGGAAAGGGAGATGAAATATTGGGGCTTGACAGGAGCAACAAATGAAATGAAAGATTACAAAAAGGGAAAGATGAAAATCTGGTGTAAAATAGGATGTGTCAAGTAGAACATGACAAGGACATATACTTACAGGCTTACATAGATCTTCTTCTTCTTCTTTGCGTTCATTCTTTACAACCAATTTTAATCACTCTTTGTGATATGTTTGATCTTTGCCAAGAACGTGTATACGTTGCACATTGGTTTGGTAGGCCCTAAACGCATAGACTTCTACACATTTAGGACATGTGCATCCGATTTCAGCCAAACCTCCTTAATCGCCTCTTACGACATGCGTGGCAGGTAACAGTGGTTCTATTCTTTACACCCCAAATTTGGGCCCCGTAACCACTCGGGCGGCTTACATAGATAAAAACTTAGGAATAGCCTACACACATCCACACACCCACATATATGCCTCACCACCACCCTCCCACACACACCTACACACACACACACACGCATACACCCACATTATTGTTGGATATGTTTTACGTCAGGACAAAAGTAATATCTTCTTGAAGTTAGTGATTAGCTTCTTTCTTATTCTCTCTCTCACTCTCACGATCACCACCTAGACCGATGTACCATATCTCCCCATAAATTCTATTCATGTTGAAATCTGATTCATGCAGCCTTAGCATTGGTGTGTTTTACGTCACATCTTCAGCACTTTGGAGCTCTGGTGCTTATCCTTCAGCGATGTGTCCGGTTTCAGTCAGCGCTTACTCGGTTCATTTCCGTGCTGTAGCCATCTAGTGTTTTTACGGTGCGGGGTAGCTAGCCCCACGTCCAACCTCCTTAGTCGCCTCTTACGACATGCATGGCAAGTAACAGTGGTTCTATTCTTTACACCCAATTTAGGCCCTGGTAACCACTCGGGCGCTTTCTTATTCAAATCTAAAGACTATCATCATGTGTGTAAGCAATTTCGATGTCTTCTTGTGACTGCAGGAAATGATCAACTAACATTGATTATAAGATAATATTCGGAATAAAAATACACGTTTATATTTAACAGATTCAGAGAGAGAGAGAGAGGTGGGGTGGAGAGACAGAGAGAGATGGAATATATATATATATATATGAAAATTACTAGGGAATAACTGACAGAAGTTACTTGTTTTGTACACTATTTCTTGGAGATTTCAGCAACAAATTGGACAAGTTTGTGGTACCTTTGACATCCATGATGTCTCTTATTGTTGGTTCGCACATGTTGGGAGAAGGTAAGACATGCATGTAGAAGTTGAAGACATGCATGCATGTATGAAAGTTGACAGACATGCATGCATGTATGAAAGTTGACAGACACAATATATATATGATGATGAAGTGATATTGTGTTCTGTGGCTGTTTACAATGACTGTACGCGCTAGCTAGGAGCAAGTTTACGATATCGAATCTAACGGTATGCTCTGTAGTGTCATTGACCTAACTTTATAGTTATCAGTAAAATGTGTATTTCTGTTTCCCGATGGAAGCAATACACAATCAGCCAGGTTTCCGAGCTGATGGCAACGTCAACCTGAAGCACGTTTCCTAGCTGATGGCAACGTCAACCTGAAACACGTCTCCTAGCTGATGGCAACGTCAACCTGAAACACGTTTCCGAGCTGATGGCAACGTCAACCTGAAACACGTTTCCTAGCTGATGGCAACGTCAACCTGAAACACGTTTCCGAGCTGATGGCAACGTCAACCTGAAACACGTCTCCTAGCTGATGACAACGTCAGCCTGTAGCACGTTCTGCTGATGCACGTCACCTGAAAACGTCTCTAGCTGTGACAACGTCAACCTGAAACACGTCTCCTAGCTGATGACAACGTCAACCTGAAACACGTTTCCTAGCTGATGACAACGTCAACCTGAAACACGTTTCCGAGCTGATGGCAACGTCAACCTGAAACACGTTTCCTAGCTGATGGCAACGTCAACCTGAAACACGTTTCCTAGCTGATGGCAACGTCAACCTGAAACACGTTTCCGAGCTGATGGCAACGTCAACCTGAAACACGTCTCCTAGCTGATGGCAACGTCAACCTGAAACACGTTTCCTAGCTGATGGCAACGTCAACCTGAAGCACGTTTCCTAGCTGATGGCAACGTCAACCTGAAACACGTCTCCTAGCTGATGGCAACGTCAGCCTGAAACACGTTTCCTAGCTGATGGCAACGTCAACCTGAAACACGTTTCCTAGCTGATGGCAACGTCAACCTGAAACACGTTTCCTAGCTGATGGCAACGTCAACCTGAAACACGTTTCCTAGCTGATGGCAACGTCAACCTGAAACACGTTTCCTAGCTGATGGCAACGTCAGCCTGAAACACGTCTCCTAGCTGATGGCAACGTCAACCTGAAACACGTCTCCTAGCTGATGGCAACGTCAACCTGAAACACGTTTCCTAGCTGATGGCAACGTCAACCTGAAACACGTCTCCTAGCTGATGGCAACGTCAACCTGAAACACGTCTCCTAGCTGATGGCAACGTCAACCTGAAACACGTCTCCTAGCTGATGGCAACGTCAACCTGAAACACGTTTCCGAGCTGATGGCAACGTCAGCCTGAAGCACGTTTCCTAGCTGATGGCAACGTCAACCTGAAGCACGTTTCCTAGCTGATGGCAACGTCAACCTGAAACACGTCTCCTAGCTGATGGCAACGTCAGCCTGAAGCATTGGAAGCTCAATGGTGACGTCCACACTCTTTTAAACATGACTGATGTCTAGGAGTTCCTTCATCAGGTTAGTTGTCATGGGTTGTAGATTCAAGCAACCAAGTTTAGGATCTAGTTTCTATATTGTTCTCCTTGATGTTTAATATCAAGTTTATAATTAAGTTGTCAAGTTTGCTTCCTAAACTCCATGCACTCAGTGACGCAGGTGAACTGTGACTGCACAACCCTTTACTGCCTGGGAGCTACCACGTTTCTGGCAAGCTGTAGCTGTGCAGTAGAGTGAGAGGATTCGTCCCACTGTTGCTAGCAACACTTGTTGCCAATTCTACAATACGAGCAGATATAACATGTTGCTTTCCAAGTTGTGTTACCACATTTAAACAAAGTGTTGCCTCTGAAGAACATTTGTTGGAGTATGGTAGAATGAATGATGATTGTTGGTTATACAGTAATTCCACTGTCTACAGCCAGGTGATAGAGCTTGTGATAGAGCAGCTGATAGAGTAGGTGATAGAACAGATGATAGAGCAGTGATAGAGCGTAGTAGGAACAGGATAGAGCAGTGATAGAGAGGTGATAGAACAGATGATAGAACAGATGATAGAACAGGTGATAGAACAGATGATAGAACAGATGATAGAACAGATGATAGAACAAGTGATAGAACAGATGATAGAGCAGCTGATAGAGCAGCTGATAGAGTAGGTGATAGAACAGATGATAGAACAGATGATAGAACAGATGATAGAACAGATGATAGAACAGATGATAGAACAAATGATAGACAGATGATAGAACAGATGATAGAACAGATGATAGAACAAGTGATAGAACAGATGATAGAACAGATGATAGAACAGATGATAGAACAAGTGATAGAACAAGTGATAGAACAGATGATAGAACAAGTGATAGAACAGATGATAGAACAGATGATAGAACAGATGATAGCACAGATGATAGAACAAGTGATAGAACAAGTAATAGAGCAGATGATAGAACAGATGATAGAACAGGTGATAGAACAAGTGATAGAACAGATGATAGAGCAGCTGATAGAACAGATGATAGAACAGGTGATAGAACAGATGATAGAGCAGATGATAGAACAGATGATAGAACAGATGATAGAGCAGCTGATAGAGCAGCTGATAGAACAGATGATAGAACAAGTGATAGAACAGATGATAGAACAGATGATAGAACAGATGATAGAACAGTATAGAAAGATGATAGAACAGATGATAGAACAGATGATAGAACAAGTGATAGAACAAGTGATAGAACAGATGATAGAACAAGTGATAGAACAGATGATAGAACAGATGATAGAACAGATGATAGACAGATGATAGAACAAGATAGATAGAGCAGATGATAGAACAGATGATAGAACAGGTGATAGAACAAGTGATAGAACAGATGATAGAGCAGCTGATAGAACAGATGATAGAACAGGTGATAGAACAGATGATAGAGCAGATGATAGAACAGTGATAGAACAGATGATGAACGATGATAGAACAGATGATAGAGCAGCTGATAGAACAGGTGTTGACCATTGTTTGGGTACCAGGAAAAGAACTGGGAAGTGAAGACAACCGGCGTGATGTTGACCATCGTTTGGGTACCAGGAAAAGAACTGGAAAGTAAAGACGACAGGCGTGATGTTGACCATCGTGTCTTTAAAAAAAAGTTTAAAGGCGAGGATTTACTTCATTACACCAGGTTTCCATATATGGCTCCGACCCTGACGACAGAAATGATAATCCATCTGCAGAGAGTGTTGCACAAACTTCGTATTTCCAGCAGCAATCCTAGGGATCCCCAGAAAAAATATTTCACATGTGCCTCAGTCTCGATCCGAACCTGCCACCTTCAGATCACCAAGCAAACTTCTTAACTACTTCGCCATAGAGATTTCCATCGTGTACCACCTTCAGATCACCAAGCAAACTGATATGATATCTCATGACATCAACTAACTCGTGTTTCATCTCATCTATGATATCTCATGACATCAACTAACTCGTGTTTCATCTCATCTATGATATCTCATGACATCAACTAACTCGTGTTTCATCTCATCTGCAGATATTCATGCACAACTAACTCGTATTTCATCGCATCTATGATTCTCATGACATCAACTAACTGTTTCATGTCATCTATGATTCTCTGACATCAACTAACCTGTTTCATCTCATCATGATATCTCAGACATCAACTAACTCGTGTTTCATCTCATTATGATATCTTGACATCATACCGTGTTACCATCTATGATATCTCATGCATCACTAACTCGTGTGTCATATGATATCTCATGACATCTACTAACTCGTGTTTCATCTCATCTATGATATCTCATGACATCAACTAACTCGTGTTTCATCTCATCTATGATATCTCATGACATCAACTAACTCGTGTTTCATCTCATCTATGATATCTCATGACATCAACTAACTCGTGTTTCATCTCATCTATGATATCTCATGACATCAACTAACTCGTGTTTCATCTCATCTATGATATCTCATGACATCAACTAACTCGTGTTTCATCTCATCTATGATATCTCATGACATCAACTAACTCGTGTTTCATCTCATCTATGATATCTCATGACATCAACTAACTCGTGTTTCTCTCATCTATGATATCTCATGACATCAACTAACTCGTGTTTCGTCTCATCTATGATATCTCATGACATCAACTAACTCGTGTTTCATCTCATCTATGATATCTCATGACATCAACTAACTCGTGTTTCATCTCATCTATGATATCTCATGACATCAACTAACTCGTGTTTCATCTCATCTATGATATCTCATGACATCAACTAACTCGTGTTTCATCTCATCTATGATATCTCATGACATCAACTAACTCGTGTTTCATCTCATCTATGATATCTCATGACATCAACTAACTCGTGTTTCATCTCATCTATGATATCTCATGACATCTACTAACTCGTGTTTCGTCTCATCTATGATATCTCATGACATCAACTAACTCGTGTTTCATCTCATCTATGATATCTCATGACATCAACTAACTCGTGTTTCATCTCATCTATGATATCTCATGACATCAACTAACTCGTGTTTCATCTCATCTATGATATCTCATGACATCAACTAACTCATGTTTCATCTCATCTATGATATCTCATGACATCAACTAACTCGTGTTTCGTCTCATCTATGATATCTCATGACATCAACTAACTCGTGTTTCATCTCATCTATGATATCTCATGACATCAACTAACTCGTGTTTCATCTCATCTATGATATCTCATGACATCAACTAACTCGTGTTTCATCTCATCTATGATATCTCATGACATCAACTAACTCGTGTTTCGTCTCATCTATGATATCTCATGACATCAACTAACTCGTGTTTCATCTCATCTATGATATCTCATGACATCAACTAACTCGTGTTTCATCTCATCTATGATATCTCATGACATCAACTAACTCGTGTTTCATCTCATCTATGATATCTCATGACATCTACTAACTCGTGTTTCGTCTCATCTATGATATCTCATGACATCAACTAACTCGTGTTTCATCTCATCTATGATATCTCATGACATCAACTAACTCGTGTTTCATCTCATCTATGATATCTCATGACATCAACTAACTCGTGTTTCGTCTCATCTATGATATCTCATGACATCAACTAACTCGTGTTTCATCTCATCTATGATATCTCATGACATCAACTAACTCGTGTTTCATCTCATCTATGATATCTCATGACATCAACTAACCTGTGTTTCATCATCTATGATATCTCATGACATCTACTAACTCATGTTTCATCTCATCTATGATATCTCATGACATCAACTAACTCGTGTTTCATCTCATCTATGATATCTCATGACATCTACTAACTCGTGTTTCTCTCATCTATGATATCTCATGACATCAACTAACTCGTGTTTCATCTCATCTATGATATCTCATGACATCAACTAACTGTGTTCATCTCATCTATGATATCTCATGACATCAACTAACTCGTGTTTCGTCTCATCTATGATATCTCATGACATCAACTAACTCGTGTTTCATCTCATATGATATCTCGACATAACTAACTCTGTTTCGTCACTATGATATCTTGCATCAATAACTCGTTTGTCTCATCTATGATATCTCATGACATCTACTAATCTGTTCATGTCCCTCTATGATATCTCATGACATCTACTAACTCGATCTCACTCTTATTTTCATCACTTTCATAGACTGAGTTTGATGTTGAAGGATCAGATAGGCATTTCAGTTCCATGGATAACCACGATCTGCTATAGTCTATTCTCTGATCTGATCGACATTATCGTCGATCACGTGAAACAGATGCTGTGCTATATGGAAGCTTTACCAAGAGCGAGTTATGGTACGTTGTTATAGTGTCAGAAAGTGAGTGGATGGGAGCTTTTTCTGTTATGCTTAACCGAGCATAGTTTCTATTTCTAATCGCAACATTAATAATATTTTACTTTTGTTTAGTTTATGTTATTCAACGTCTTGTCTTTGCTGCATGTCTTTGATCACCTGTTTTAATCCTTTCACCTCCCTGAGACAATATACTTGCTAATAGTATAGTTTCAGATGTCACAAAGACAATATACTTGCTAATAGTTTAGTTTCAGATGTCACAAAGACAATATACTTGCTAATAGTATAGTTTCAGATGTCACAAAGACAGCAAAGTAAACTCGTCCGGATGTAAAATAAAATACTGAGTGAAATGGTTGCGAGCCTGCGAGGCTCATTGTTGCAGATATCACCCGACCCCATTCATATTTGTCTTAGCCTTGTCTTTTCAACTTATTGACTTTTATTATTTCTAAGTTTACTTCAATGTTATCTCTCCATCGTTTTCTTGGTCTGCCTCGACGTCTCTTCCCTTTCTGCAATTTGGGGTTCTCAGTTCTCTGTCATTCTGTCAATATGCTCTAGCTGTTGTATTGTATTGACTGTACTTGAAGTTCTCTGTCATTCTGTCAATATGCTTTAGCTGTTGTATTGTATTGACTGTACTTATTAACTCTTTTACATTTGTATTATTTGTTTTATTGTTTATTCATAATACTGTTATTATTATTATTATTATTATTATTATTATTATTATTATCATTGACCAACAAATAAATGAGAAAGTTGATAATGAATAACGTTGAACAATTTATGAAAGCCAAAAGTTGAACAAAGAGTGAAAGAAGTCAAACAGTTTGTAAATAGTGAGTACTAAGTGACTTGTGTGTTTGCTAGTGAGTCAGCTGGTGTGTACATGTGCAATAAGTGAAAAGACCATTTACCCTGGCGCCAGCTGGTGCGCAGTTTTCCGTTAAGTGTTGGAAACGTATCCAATTTATTAGAAAGGTTGAACTGGTAAACTGTGAAAGCACTTTCAGGTGGCAACAGGTGATGAATATGAAATGACTATCCAGTCAACGATATGAATATACCTGGCAAGGTGTATTAATACACTACCCTTTGATCTGTAACTCACCCTGGCTATATGAGACGCACCTGGCTGGGGGACGGGTTATCGTAATGCGTAAGTTTTCTCCTATAGACTCGGACACAAGAGAGTTGGTGGTCAAATCCTATACTTGACGCTCTACACGCGAGCAAAGGAATAGGCCATGCTTCATACAAGGGTCTACAAATATGAAGCGACAGGAACTGTATAAATTTAGTTCTTAACAGAAAACTGGACATTATTTAATAAATGTATATGTCATCGCGTATTTGAACGGAGCCCGTGTGTCCCCAGGGTCCACAAGAGGAGCAAAGAATAGTAACACTGCCACCAACAAGGTATGTTGTAAGAGGCAACTGAGGTAGGGGTCTAGGGAAGCTACCTAGTAAAAAAAGCATTGCAGAAACCGGATGTGCTGGCCTTACTTGTAGACATATACGAGGGAAGTCAATAAGTAAGCCACAAATGGCTGTAGAAAAATAAATAAACATGATAACAACTTGAAACCAGTTTATTTTTATACATACATTGTTCCTTTATTTCTCAACATATTTTCCACCAACATTGATGCACTTATCCCGTCGTTTTATCAATCCTCCCAAACCGGCTGCATAGAACTGCGGGCTCTGTTTTCCAAACCACGTTTTCACTTCACATTCAACTTCGGCGTCATTCGCGAAATGTCTCCCGCCAAGGTGGGTTTTCAGTGGACCAAAAGGTGGAAATCGTTAAGGGCTAAGTCGGGACTGTAAGGTTGATGTTCCAGAACTTTCCACCGTAGTTGGTTAATTTTCTCCTGAGTTAATCGAGCCGTATGTGGTCTGGCAGTGTCATGAAGAAGCAACACTCCTGTAGTCAGCAGTCCTGGGCATTTTTTCGAATTGCATCATGAAGCATCGATAGAACTTCACAGTATGATTCAGAATTCACATTGTCACCTTTCTTCTTGAAATTGGTTAAAAGCACTCCCTGACAATCCCAGAACACCGTCAGCATGACTTTCCCTGCTGATGGCGTAACTTTGAATTTGTTGACACAATTGAAGAAAGTGTGCTCAATGTGGGTATCCAGACAATTGAAGGAGGAACACAAAATGAACTGATTTGGCCTGTCCTTGCGTCATCTCTGTCGATACGAAGATGAAGGAGAAGACATGCTGAACAGGATTATTACTGAGGATGAATCATGGGTGCATCACTAACAGCCCGAATCAAAGCGTGCTTCAATACAGTGGAAACCTCTTTCTTCGCCTTGTGTCAAAAAATTCAAAGTTACGCCATCAGCAGGGAAAGTCATGCTGACGGTGTTCTGGGATTGTCAGGGAGTGCTTTTAACCAATTTCAAGAAGAAAGGTGACAATGTGAATTCTGAATCATGCTGTGAAGTTCTATCGATGCTTCATGATGCAATTCGAAAAAATGCCCAGGACTGCTGACTACAGGAGTGTTGCTTCTTCATGACAATGCCAGACCACATACGGCTCGATTAACTCAGGAGAAAATTAACCAACTACTGTGGAAAGTTCTGGAACATCAACCTTACAGTCCCGACTTAGCCCCTAACGATTTCCACCTTTTAGGTCCACTGAAAACCCACCTTGGCGGGAGACATTTCGCGAATGACGCCGAAGTTGAATGTGAAAACGTGGTTTAGAAAACAGAGCCGCAGTTCTATGCAGCCGGTTTGGGAGGATTGATAAATCGATGGGATAAGTGCATCAATGTTGGTGGAAATTATGTTGAGAAATAAAGGAACAATGTATGTATAAAAATAAACTGGTTTCAAGTTGTTATCATGTTTAGTTATTTTTCTACAGCCATTTGTGGCTTACTTATTGACTTCCCCTCGTAAATGGCACAACGTACAATCGCTCTTAGGCTCAGAACACATACAAATCACAAAGAGGTGTTTAACAAGTGGTCGATATGGAGCGTTTGAAGAAGAAGAAGAAGCAGAACGGAAAAGTTGAAAGTTCAAATACAAGTGTTGTCACGTGAATGTTCACTTGATCAACGTTGTATGATGATCTGGTGTCAGCCATTACACTGACAACTTGTAACCTCCTTGTCAACATGGTGGTCACAATTTCATTTCAGTATTTTATACCTAGTGGTCCAGGTTCATTTCATTAGTGGGGGTGACATTTTTTCCGTCCGTAACGTTTCTTAGATTAACCTCAATTGGGTACCAGGAAAGGCAGTGGGAAGTAAAGTCGGCCGGCGTGATGTTGACCACATGACCCATCGTGTGCCGACGGTCAATGAAAAATACAGACATATCATTACCCAATATAACTCGATATTTAAAAATGGGTGCCTTTACCTTTTGACTTCATTGAATACAAAAGTAATGTCTCTATTTTTCTATTGGAAAAACTATTTTCAATTTTACTGAAACTATTTATTAGATAATAGAACTGAAAGCAACAGTACAGAATGAAATTTGGACTAACTTGACATTCCTATTGGAGTACAATACAAAACGATAGAGACAAACAAAAACAGCGTCAACTTAAACAGACGTTTAGTGAATATTATTTATATTTGATACCTTTGTTGTTCAAGATCTCAGTGAGATACTTAACAGTGCGTAGACAGGGCGCAGATAGGACGTAGTCAGGGCGTAGACGCGGCGAAGACAGGGCGCAGATAGGGCGTAGTCAGGGCGTAGACACGGCGAAGACAGGGCGCAGATAGGGCGTAGTCAGGGCGTAGACACGGCGAAGACAGGGCGCAGATAGGGCGTAGTCAGGGCGTAGACACGGCGTAGACACGGCGAAGACAGGGCGCAGATATAGGAGTTTCGCTTCACAGAAGACAGGGTACAATTACAGACGCTCAGTATCACTGAAGACAGGGCGCAGATATAGAAGTTTTCCCTCACTGCAGACAGGGCGCAGATACAGAAGTTTTCCCTCACTGCAGACAGGGCGCAGATACAGAAGTTTTCCCTCACTGAAGACAGGGCGCAGATACAGAAGTTTTCCCTCACTGAAGACAGGGCGCAGATACAGAAGTTTTCCCTCACTGAAGACAGGGCGCAGACGTTCACTTTCACTACAAATGCGACGCAGACACAGACGCTCAGTCTTACTACAGACACGACGCAGACATAGACGCTCAGCCACACAGAGAAAGGGAGGCACAAGAATGTTGTCAAAGTGAAATGAATGAGAGAAGAAAAAAGTAATGTGTTAAAAGAACGTAAGAAGCTCAAATCATAGGTGTAACAGTTTCACTGTTATGCTAACTAGGTTATGGACGAGGGTCAGACAGAATTAAAGAACACTATTGTACTAGCTCCTTGTCAATTAGTAGTAAATTAATGTGTTTTACCTAGTCACAATTTCATTTCAGATTTTTATACAGTGGTCTAATTTCATTTCAGTATTTATACCGAGGATCAAAATCGGGATCTTAACCAGGAGGTCATTTCATTTGGGGCTTTTTGGTCTTTGAGATTAACCATTGTACCAGAAAGGCAGGAGGACAGAATTTAGTCGCGGCGGATGATTACAGCATGACCATCGCGAGCATGAAAGATACAAATATCTTGACCGAAAAACTCGATATTTAAAATGGGTGTTTAAAACTTTTCTGATAAAAGAAGCTGATTTTCTAGGATATTAATTTTGAAATATTTTGATAGGAATGAAAGCAACTTACAACTAAAGGACTCTTGAATGTTATTGATTATACAACGATAGGAGACAAAAAAAACGCTACAACTAGAGACTTTAGTGAATATTATTTATATTTGACACTTGTTGTTCAAGAATCCTACAACTGAGATTTTTAAGTGTGTATTGGAGTATAGTGGTGATAAGGGAGACCCAAGACAGAGGACTGAACTTTTCGTAGATAGAGAGAAGTGAATAGGGTTATTTGATTATGAAGCAAGACAGGGATGCGTGAGAGACACGGCGAACATTGGACCTGATAGGGTGAGGGATAAGCTGAAACAGGTCGCATTGATTATAGGGTAGAGCAGAGTGGGAGAAAATTCGCTTACAGAAGACGGGTCCATTAAAACCCTTCAGTAATTGTAGAGAAGCGCAATAAGAATTTTACAGCACATGATCAAAAGTTTTTACTGTACTTTGGTCTATATCAGTTGAAGCAGGCAGATAGAATTTCCAGTTAAAGATATACAGCAACATTATAAGATGACCAGACTAAACGATCAGTATAAGTTAGACAGTCTTGGTAGACATGAATGGAGGAAAGAATTTGTCAGTGTCGAACTTAGAGAAGAAAAGTAATTGTTAATACTGAGACCGTAAGCTAGTCTTATATAGGCACCTAAAATTGTTTGGATCACTGCCAACCTTTGCACGACATGAACTTTGTAACCCCCTACCCCATACCCTCCAATTATAACAGCCTTCCCTCTTCCCAGATATATCGTCATGAGTTGCCGTGCTTACTGGCGTAGGCGATCACGATCTCCACAAATCTCTGTCGTTGGTGTTTGCTATCAACTCAGATGTTAACACTCTCCGTGCCATGAAGTCAGGCTATCCAAAATTTTCTCTCTCTGTCTTCCCAGATATATACATGCTCTATTTTCTCTTTGACATAGAAAATTGATATATATTTATGTCATACATGCTCTATTTTCTGATGAAATAATTGAAATAGAAAACTGATGAAAAAATGGATCGTTATAAGACGGTCATAAGATGAATTAAAAAGTAGAATTTAAATTTAAATGATTAGTCAATCGCAAAATCACGAAACAAATTTTGTAAATATATATGATTAATTTCTTCTATGAGGATACACTGACCCTAATCGCCTAAACGCCTCCCCACCCCCAAATGCTTCTGAACTACTTCCCTCCTCCAGAAGGCTTCAGCGCCCACTGGGGGTGCGGTTCGCGCACTTTGGGAATCTATAGTCTGTCTTGGGGAAAGTTGGATTGATATAATGAATGATTGACTGATCGATTGATTGATTGATTCATTCATTCAGTGGTTTATTGTTAGTACCATCATGATTTCACATCGGTTAATAAGAATGTGTTCTCTGATCTTTTTCTTAGACCTTTTTCTTGGAGATCTCATCGGCAGTGCTCGCACACCTTAGCACCGGCGAGGGTCCATAAACATCAAAATAATTAATTAGTCACAACAATCAATATTGAACAAGAGCTCAGAAGTAGACATCAAATAAAGTGTAAAGAATATATATATATGTGTGTGTGTGTGTGTGAATGTGTGTGTGTGTGTGAATGTGTGTGTATGTGAATGTGTGTGTGTGTAATATGTGAGTGTGTGTGATGTGAAGAATGTGTGTGTGAAGTGTAGTGTAATGTGCTGATAAGAATTAGTTGACTGAATGTAAGAATTAGCTGACTGAATTAAGAATTAGCTGACTGAATGTAAGAATTAGCTGACTGAATGTAAAAGATAAGAATTAGTTTGACTGAATGTAAGAATTAGCTGACTGAATGTAAGAAGATAAGAATTAGCTGACTGAATGTAAGAAGATAAGAATTAGCTGACTGAATGTAAAAAATAAGAATTAGCTGACTGAATGTAAGAATTAGCTGACTGAATGTAAGAATTAGCTGACTGAATGTAAGAATTAGCTGACTGAATGTAAGAATTAGCTGACTGAATGTAAGAATTAGCTGACTGAATGTAAGTGTGACTAAATAGAAATAATTAGCTGACTGAATGTAAGAATTAGCTGACTGAATGTAAGAATTAGCTGACTGAATGTAAGAATTAGTTGACTGAATGTAAGAAGATAAGAATTGGTTGACTGAATGTAAGAAGATAATAATTAATTGACTGAATGTAAGAAGATAAGAATTAATTGTATGTAAGAAGATAAATAATACTAGATGAATATGATGGATATTAATATTTTTGTTTTCAGAAAGCAATATGTTGTCAATAAATTCTGAACTCACTTATTTCTTCTTTCTGATTTGTTATTTATTTTAGTGTTTCTCTGATTGTATGTTATAGATTAGGCTTATGAAGTAACATTAAAATTGTCTTCTGACTCTAATAATGACATTAATTGACAGAATGTAAGAAATAAGACGATTAAGAATGAATTTTGTTGATAAGAATTGGTTGACTGAATGTAAGAAGATAAGATTAATTCACCGAAATGCTAAGAGTTTATTAAAACTAATTGACTGACTGAAATAATTAATTTTCTTGTTTCTCAGAAAAGCAATAGCGCTTCATTTGTTTGAAATCCACTTTTACTCTTCTGCATAGTTGAATTATTTATTTTCTTGTTCCTGACCTCTGTCTATTCCGTGGCGCTCTAGAAGTTCAACATTCAAATACTGTCTCTCCTCAATCTGAGAACTCTCAGCGAGAATTAATCTTGCCCTATAACTTAACGCAGATTAAGCAATATCAATATTTTGGCTTGAAAGAACCTTGTAGAGCAGCTGCACGTGTCCTATTAGAATCCCCCTCAGAAATTTGGTCTGTGTTTATGGGCAGACAGGCCAAATTTAGGGAGACCAGAAATTCAAATTGAACACATTACTTTGGAAAGCTGCCGATGGCGCTATCATTTGGTTTGTGAATCCACTCTTTGAAGCTCTAAAATAGAAGTTTTTTCCATTGACAAGATGCATCGACCTCTTGCTTCATTCCTCAGCTTGGTTGGTTTACTCGAATTGCCTAAATGGAAAAGTTCGGACGATCCTGGGAAATCAAAGAGGTTTTCCACATCCTTTATTTAGATGTTTCTCCAGTCCACTCAAGTGATTGGCAGTTAAGCATACCTTGAAAAGTTCACCCCTTGTAAGGATTATCCTTAAGTTATTGAAATTGAATTGAGGAATCTGGAGATTTAATAACATAAAGACAGTACCAATTAGTATGACATTACCAATAGAAGAATAAATTATGACTTTAAAACACTATGAAAAATGAACAAATAAACATAGACTTCTTAATGAAAATATTTGTCTCAAGACAAAAATGTATTAGTTTATTTAATTTATTAATCTTGTTTTACGACACTCAGGATAAGAAGAAGATTTTAAGAATTTTGTAATATACTTATAAAGCATGGTTTTCCCATCTGTATCCTAGAGTCCACATTTTGGTGCGGCCACTTGCTTTAGTTGAAAAGACATTACACTAATGTGAAACAATCAGGACATTCTCTTAAGCTAACTGATATATCTAATATCTGTGTATAATTAACTTTGTTAACTAACAGACATCGAATTACATTTTGTATTATTGCTTTTGATAACTTTTTTGTTTGATTTATCAGATCTTGATAAAGACATTTAATGATAAATATAAATCTTGATAAAGACATTTAATGATGAAATATCAAGATCTTGATAAAGACATTTAATGATAAAATATCAAGATCTTGATAAAGACATTTAAATGAAAATATCAAGATCTTGATAAAACATTTAATGATAAATATCAAGATTTTGATAAAGACATTTAAGGATAAAATATCAAGATCTTGATAAAGACATTTAAGTGAAATATCAAGATCTTGATAAAGACATTTAAGGATAAAATATCAAGATCTTGATAAAGACATTTAATGATAAAATATCAAGATCTTGATAAAGACATTTAATGATGAAATATCAAGATCTTGATAAACTAATGATGAAATATCAATTTGGTATTGTTTAACATCTGACTTTTAGTAATTATTCAAATATTGTTTTATGTTTAATAAAATTAAAACATAACTTTATATTATCTAAAAGTTGAATGAAGTTTTATTAATTCAAGACTGAAAAGAATTTAATTTTATTCAATATTATCTAATAAGATTGGATAGTAAGTCTTAGATCTTGTCAATATTATCTAATCAAGATTGAATAGTGTTTTATTTTTCAATATTATCTAATAAGATTGGAAATAAGTTTTATTCTCTTCAATATTATCTAATCAAGATTGGAATAGTAAGTCTTATTCTCTTCAATATTATCTAACCAAGATTGAAATAGTAAGTTTTATTCTCTTCAATATTATCTAATCAAGATTGGAATAGTAAGTTTTATTCTCTTCAATATTATCTAACCAAGATTGAAATAGTAAGTTTTATTATCTTCAATATTATCTAACCAAGATTGAAATAGTAAGTTTTATTCTCTTCAATATTATACCAAGATTGAAATATTAGTCTTATTCTCTTCAATATTATCTAACCAAGATTGGAATAGTAAGTTTTATTCTCTTCAATATTATCTAACCAAGATTGGAATAGTAAGTTTTATTCTCTTCAATATTATCTAACCAAGATTGGAATAGTAAGTTTTATTCTCTTCAATATTATTAACCAAGATTGGAAATTAAGTTTTATTCTCTTCAATATTTAATCTAATAAAGTTGGAATAGTAAGTTTTATTCTCTTCAATATTATAATAAGATTGAATAGTAAGTTTTATTCTATCAATTATTATCTAATCAAGATTGAATATAAGTTTTATTCTCCAATATTATCAATCAAGTTGAAATAGTAAGTTTTATTCTGTTCAAATTTATCTAATCATTAATATTATTTTATCTTCAATATTATTTATCTCAAGATTGAAATAGTAAGTTTTATTATTTCATATTATCTAACCAATATTGAAATAGTAAGTTTTATTATCTTCAATATTATCTACAAGATTGAAATATACTAATAAGATTGAATTAATTTATCTTCAATATTATCAAATAGATTGAATAGTAATTTATTTCTTAATATTAGATTGAAATAGTAAGTTTTATTATCTAATTATTAGATGTGAAATATAATATTTCTTTCAATGATTATCTAACCAAATTGAAATAGAATTGTACTTTTCCAATATTACGTCTAACAGATTGAAATTAAATAGTTTTATTCTTCATATTATCTAATCAAGATTGAATAAAGTTTTATTATCTTCAATATTATCTAATCAAGATTGGAATAGTAAGTTTTATTCCTTCAATTATCTATCGTTGTAAATAGTAGTTATTCTCTCAATATACTATACCCAAGATTGAAATAGTAAGTTTTATTACTTATATTATCTAACAAGATTAAATATAAGTTTTATTATTCAATTTTATATAACAGATTGAAATTAAGTTTTATACTTTCAATATTCTAACCAAGATTGAAATAGTAATTTATTCTTCAATATTATCTAACAAGATTGATAATAAAGTTTTATTCTCTTAATATTATCTAATCAAATTAATAAATAAATGTTTATTTCTTCAATTTATATAACTGATTAGCAATATAAGTTTTATCTCTTCAAATTTATCAACAAGATTGAAATAGTAGTTTATTATCTTCAATATTATCTAATCAAATGTTAATAAGTTTTATTTCTTTAATATTATCAATCAAGATTGAAATAGTGTTTTATTTTTCTATTATCTAACAATATTAAATATAATTTATTTACTCAATTTATTCATAATAAGTTGAATAGTAAGTTTTATTCTCTTCAATATATCTAATCCAAGATTGAAATAGTATAGTTTTATTCTCTTTAAATTATCAATCAAGATTAAATAGTAAGTTTTATTATCTTCAATATTTTATAAGATTAAATATAAGTTTATTCTTAATATTATCAAATCAAGATTGAAATAGTAATTTTATTATCTTCAATAATTATCTAAACTAAATTGAATAGTAATTTTTTCTCTCAATATTTCTAACCAAGATTGAAATATAAGTTTATTCTCTTCCAATATTATCTAATCAAGTTGGAATGTAAGTTTTATTCTCAATATCTAATCAAGATTGAACAATAGTTTTATTCTCTTCAATATTATCTAATAAGATTGAAATATAATTTATTATCATTCAATATTATCTAATCAAGATTGAAATAGTAAGTTTTATTTTTATATTATCTAATAAGATTGAAATAGTATTTATCTCTTCAATTTATCTACCAAGATTGGAATAGTGTTTTATTCTTTCAATATTATAACCAAGATTGATATTAAGTTTTATTCTCTTATATTATCTAACCAAGATTGAATAAAGTTTTATTCTCTTCAATATTATCTACAGATTGAAATAGTGTTTATTCTCTTAATATTATCTACAAGTTGAAATGTAAATCTTATTCTCTTAATATTATCTAATCAATTGAAATAGTAAATCTTATTCTCTTAATATTATCTAATCAAGTGATTAATAAGTTTTATTATCTTCAATGTTATCTAAAGTTGAAATGTTAAGTTTTATTCTCCAATATTATCTAACAAGATTGAAATAGTAGTTGCTTACTTTTCTTCAATAATCAAACCAAGTTGAAATATAAGTTGTGATGTTGAATAATCTGAATATTTCTATCAATGGACAATTAGCATTGACATACATGACAATCAGATCTACCATTTAGTCAGATCTGATATAGTTACAATCAGATCTGATACAATTAAATCAATTATCCATTTTACATCAGATTGATCCCAAATTTACAATCAAACTTACACCAATTATTCAGTTTTAATCTGTTATACTCAAGTTACAGCACAACTTATTCAGTTGTCTATAGCTGTTTATTTACAAACAGATCTGATACCAACTGTATCTCAGTTCTATACCATGTTCATATAACTACAAAACTATTCACAGGTGCTTTTTGTTTGTAATTAGTCTTAGTTATCTAATACAAACTTATACCACCAACTGTTATTCAGTTTTGTCTATAGCTGTTTAACTTCAATAATCTAATTTTATTCAACACAAATCAATCACACAATCGATGTGGATGATTTCATTTCAAGACAACAATCAAATGCAAGAAATGAAGTTTGATCAGAAATATGAATTGTTTAGATAATGTTCGGAAAAGTTATCAAGTGTTAAAAAGCTGTTGTTACTGTGTGCTTTATTTCTTCTATGGACTGTATCATATAACAGTCACACCCGACATGTATCTTTGTTGCTTGTGTATTATTTCAGTCAGTCTTCACTACATCGAACCAATCAGCCTTTCTTTATCAACTTCACTACAACCAATCAACCCTTCTTTATCAACTCACTAATAGACCAATCAGCCTTTCTTTATCAACTTTACTACATCAACCAAAGCTTATCTATCAACTTCTCTACATAACCAATCAGCCTATTTTATCAACTTACTAGAACCAATCAGCCTTCTCAACTGAAGTAGCACGAACCAAATCAGTTTTCTCTCAGAATTATATAGGAACAATCAGCCTTTTTATCAACTTCATGCAAAAATCAGCCCTTCTTTATCACTTACACTACAATAGAACAATCAGCCTTCTTTATCAACTTCACTACATAAACAATCAGCCTTCTTTACTAACTAAAACCAATCAGCCTTTCTTTACAACTCTCCAATACATAGAAACAATGAACCTTCTTATCAACTTTAAACATCTGAAGCATAGTTTCTTACACTTCACTACATAGAACCAATCAGCCCTTCTTTATCAACTTGATCATGAAAGCAATCAGACTCTTTCAACATCAACATCGACAATCAGCCTTTCTTTATCAACTTTTCACTCAGATGAACCATCAGCTTTTATCCTCATACTAGAACCAATCAGCCTTTTGCATAACTTCCTCATAGAACATCACCTTTCTTTATCAACTACACTCATTGACAATCAGCCTTTCTATCAATTACTACATCAACCAATCAGCCTTTCTTTATCATTCACTACATAACAATCAGCTTCTTATCAACTTCACTACTAGAACCAACGCTTTTTTATCAATTCCTACATGAAACAATCAGTCTTTAATCACAAACATTTACTGACCCGTCAAAACAATCAGCCTCTGATTGAATTCACTACATCGAAAATCACCTTTTTACTATCAGCATCAAACAATGACCAATCACTTTCTTTATCAACTTACTGCACAGAACCAATCAGCACTTCTTTATCAACTTCAAATGAACCAATCAGCACTTTTATCAACTTATAACTGAACCAATGAACCTTCTTTATCAACTTCAACTAGAACCTGAATTGAGCTTACAACTTACGTATAGAAACTCAATCAGCCTTCTTTATCAACTTCACTACATGAACAATTCAGCACTTCTTAAACCATAACATGAACCAATCAGCCTTTCTTTATCAACCACTCCATAGAACCAGTCGAGCACTTTTATATTCCCCATATAGAAAATCACTTTCTATAATTTCCTGAATAGAACCAATCAGCCTTCTTTATCAGACTTATACAAATAGTCACACTCGTTTATCAATCTCACTTACGACCAATCCTTTTGTTTTGTCAACTTCCTACTAGAAATCAGCTGTCTGTTATCACTTCACTACATCGAACCAATCAGCCTTTCTTTATCAACTTCACAATGTTAGAACGCCTTCTCTATCAACTTCACTACATACAAGTCACCTTTCATTTATCAACTTACACAAGCCAATCGCCTTTTTAAACTTCTCATTCGATAATCACTTTCTTTCATTCCTCATCGAACCATATAGCTTCTTATCAACTTCACTACATCGAACCAATCAGCCTTTCTTTATCAACTTCACTACATAGAACCAATCCACCTTCTTTATCAATTCACTACATGAAACAATCAGCCTTTCTTTATCAACTTCACTACATAGAACCAATCAGCCTTTCTTTATCAACTTCACTACATCGAACCAATCAGCCTTTCTTTATCAACTTCACTACATAGAACCAATCAGCCCTTCTTTATCAACTTCACTACATAGAAACAATCAGCACTTCTTTATCAACTTCACTACATCGAACCAATCAGCCTTTCTTTATCAACTTCACTACATCAAGTAAATCAACCTCCACATAAATACATCACTTCAAGCAGTCTTTACTTCAGTACATCGAATCAATCAGCCTTTACATAACTACATCAAATCAAGCAGTCTTCAGTACATCAAGTCAATCAGCATTATTGAAATTTATAACACATAACTCCGTAGCCTCAAGTCGCTGAAATGTAGCGCCATAAAAAAAATCTTTTCATGCCGCAGAATATATACAGAGAGCATAGCATATGGAGAAATGATGGCAAAATGTTATGCAGTTGTAACGAAACCAAGAAACAGCCATGTGTCCCACTGATGTTCTATTAATTCTGGAACACGCTTCTGAATTTAAAAACAAAGAGGATTTCTGTTGGCAATGAAACAGGTTCTCCATAGTTCCACATCTGACAAATCCAAGGGAACGGCGACTAGATCGAAACATCTTGGAGTCATTGATGTTGTAGGAGCTACCTACCAACGACAACAGCGACATACTGTCTTTGAGATATCTTGGGAGTCATTGATGTTGTAGGAGCTACCAGAATACCAACGACCACAGCGACATACTGTCTTGAAGACTTCTGTTCACTATTTCATCTCAGGATTTACTTCCCAGACATTTTCCCTGAATGGGTATTGTTGCAAGGTAGCGGAGGTTTGAAAGCAGAGGTTAATTTCTTCTTAATAAATTTACACATCCATTGTTTCAGTCTGTCAGTCACGATCACACATACATTGTTTCAGTCTGTCAGTCACGATCACACATCCATTGTTTCAGTCTGTCAGCGATCAATTATTCATTACTATAATCTTCCATTACCAGTTGTTATATTACTATCTAATCTGGGGTCTGGTACAGACACTAAAACTGAACATTTTACTGTGACCTTTGTTCAAAGATATATGTCTGCCCTGGATCTGAGGTCTGGTACAGATACTACAACTGAACATTTTACTGTGACCTTTGTTCAAAGATATATGTCTGCTCTGAATCTGGAGATTGAGGTTTCTGTAAATCATCGATTTTACTGTCAGCGCAGTCAAACAATTGACCTACACAATTGACGCGCAGAATTGTAACCTGCAGAATTGTAACCTGCAGAATTGTAACCTGCAGAATTGGAACCTTCATAATTGGAATCTGCAGAACTGGAACCTGTAGAATTGGAGCTTGCAAGACTGGAACCGGTATTATTGAAATCATCACAATTCGGAACCAGTACAATTTGAACTGCTATAGATAGCAGCGCCAGACTTGAAACCAGTAGAATTGAAATCCCAAAATTTGAACCACCACAACTGAAACAGCCACAGATCGCAATATCAGTTACAAGTGAAATTGTTAGTTGCACGCCAGTTATAAAGTAAAACTTGATAATTTTCCAGTGAGAAAATAATAACTATTCAACAAGGAAAATACGTTATATATTTACAAATAGTCACACTGAAAGCAGTTTCTTCATGCAGAAATCTATCTCCTTTACGCACTTCTTTAAGTGTGTGTGTGTGTGGTGGGTTGTGTGTGTGTGTGGTTCGGTGTGGATTGTGTGTGGATGTGTGAGCACATAGCCAGGAGACATATTTGTTTAGAACGTGTCTCTCTTAATTAAAATGCAAGTTCGTGCAACAGATACAAGACAGCAGCAGAACACTAACACAACGTATGTTTGTGTGAGACACTTAATACTTTCATATTTCTGTTGAACTATTATATCGAATTTCATTCTTTTTCAATTTTGTAACAAATTTGATGTAACACCAACCATGGCGACCCAGCACGATCTCAAGTTTACAAATCTATTTGTTTTGTAGTTCATGATCTTTTCATCTCATTTTCTTTGAATTTCCAGATATGATTAGTTGCTTTCTGATATCTCATACCTGTCGGCGTACATATATTTCACACCTGGTGTGCACGGCCTAGTGTGTATATTTATTTCATAACTGATGTGCGGTAGTGTCATCAGCCGGGGCTCGCAAAGTGAGCAAAGAATAATACTACTGTGACCTACAAGCATGTCGTAAGAGGCGGCTGAGTCTATGGAAGCTATCGTAGTAAATAAAAAAGCATTGCAGAAATCGGAAGTGCTGACCTAATTGTAGGCTCATAATTTGCACAACGTACAGTTGCTCTTAGACTCGAATCACATACAAATCACAAAGAGTGGTTTAACAAGTCGTCGATATGGAACGTTGGAAGAAGATATCTGGAGTGTACACATCTTTCATACCTGGAGTGTACACATATTTCATACCTGGAGTGTACACATATTTCATCACTGGTGTACACATATTTCATCCCTGGAGTGTACACATATTTCATCACTGGTGTGTACACATATTTCATACCTGGTGTGTACACATATTTCATAATTGGGTGTACACATATTTCATCACTGGTGTGTACACATATTTCATCACTGGTGTGTACACATATTTCATCACTGGTGTGTACACATATTTCATCACTGGTGTGTACACATATTTCATCACTGGTGTGTACACATATTTCATCACTGGTGTGTACACAAATTTCATCACTGGTGTGTACACATTAAAATGGGAAAGATAATTTCAGAATCATGGCTACAACTATTAAAATGACAGTTGATGGATGTCAAGTTTACAAATGATTAATTAAAGTTGTCAATGTTATTGGTTATTGGTTATCGAACTGACGTCACAGCACTCAGGTCAGAGACTATAACAACAACAACAAATGTTACTGTACTTACAGTTGACAAAGTGTACAAATGTATCAGGAAAATAGGAGGAAGAAAGTTATGTTTTAAAAAAGTCAACAGAAGTTAAATGTAACATAATATTCAATAAAGTAACAGTCAGAGGCGTGTATGTTACAATAAAGTAACAGTCAGAGGCGTATATGTTACAATCTCTGTCAATAATTCTCATGTATTTGTCTGTGTGTGACCAAGAAATACCATTAAAACCAACAGACAAGTTAGTTAAGAAGAGACCAACACATAAGAAATATGTCAATATAACAACACTTTCACATATTTCCTACAACATTCCAAGTAAAAACAAATAAAGATATTTGACAGAAGTGATGAAACTAGAGAATTGCTGGAAGAGAAGTCAGAGACTAACAAAATGTGTCTCACTGGTATACAACACCATCTAATAAATCAGTTACTATACTTTTTTATACAACACTATCTAATAAAACAGTTACTATACTTTTCTATACACAGTGGCTTCAGCAAATATTAACACTTTCTCTGTGTCATTATCTGTTTAACCTTCACATTACATTTCATATTGTAGTGCATACTGAGTTAGTTATTCTACTCTGTGTCATCAACTCAAATACTTTGCTTTATTTCGTTTTTCATTTTTTCTCTCTCTCTTTTTCTCTCTCTGTCTTTCTCTCTCACAGCTCACTTTCTATCTTTCACTTTCTCACAATCTGTCTCTCTCCATCCTTCACACTCCTTCTCTCAATCTGTCTCTTCTCTTCTCATTCTTCTCTCACATCTTCTTATCCACCTTCACACTCCTTCTCTCAATGACTCACTCTTCTCTCCAGATTCTGCTCTTCTCTCATCTTTTATCATCCTCTCATTCTCTTTCTCTCATTCTTCACTTTTTGCCTTTCTCATTTTCTCTTTCCTTCACACTTTCTTTCATACTCACACCATCTCCACACACACACTCACTCATTTCCTCTCCCCAAAATCACACTCTGCTGTTCTCATTTCTCTCCTCACTTATCACACCTACACTCTTTCTCAATAACTCACTTGCTCTCTAATTTCTGCTTCTCACATTATTTGATCACACCTTCACACTCCTTCTCTCAATAACTCACTCTTGCTCGTTCTCATTTCTGCTCTCTCACTCTTGTTATCACACCTTCACACTCCTTCTCTCAATAACTCACCTCTTGCTGTTCTCATTTCTGCTCTCTACCTTTTTATCACACCTTCACACTCCTTCTCTCATTAACTCACTCTTGCTCGTTCTCATTTCTGCTCTCTCACTCTTTTTATCACACCTTCACACTCCTTCTCTCAATGACTCACTCTTTCTCTCACAGATTCTGTCTCTTTCTCTCATTCTTCGTTTGCATTTCTCTCATTTTCTCTTTCTCTCATTCTTCTATCTTCATTTGCACTTCTCTCATTTTCTCTTTCGCTGTCACACTTTCTTTCATACTCACACCATCTCCCACACAAACACACACTACACTGCAATATTGTACCCATCTCCCCACAAACACACACTACACTGCAATAGTGTACCCCATCCCCCTCCCCCACAAACACACACTACACTACTATATTGCAAGACACAACAACTTAATCATGCTGAAATATGTGCTATAGTTCACAAATTAATATTAGATGAAAGAACACAAAAATCAACACAGAAAATGAACAACGTAACAAGAAGAAAGAATTAGATTTCATCAAGTTCTATAACTCACAAGACACAAGTTACTGTACCTTGTCAAAGTGTGAAGAGAGTTATCGTTACCATCTGCAGTGCAACATCAATAATCCGATCACTGGCTGATTGTGTGATTGAATGATTGCTTTGTAATCCATACTAGTCAAACATGATAACACATTGAAATATGTTGAACCATGTGGTTCATATCTATAACACATTGAAATATGTTGAACCATGTGGTTCATATCTATAACCCCTAAGTGCAAGAAGTAGGAGGGCCAATTCTTTTACTCACACGTGAAACGTCGAGTGTGAGATTGAACCCACACCCCTTGTATGTCAGAGTCAATAGACGCACGCTTATGTATATTGGGCTAATCCGTCCACAAGTTGGAAAGAACATTAAAATATGGTCGAAATCTGCAAGCAATGAGACATTTTCTAGAAGTTAGAACTTCTAATGCTTAAACTACTCCAACGACAATATCATTGTTGGATGATTAACTTTAATGATGAACTTTGCACGGTATATATATCATTGTTAGATGATTAACTTTAATGATGAATCTTGCAAGGTTTATATATCATTGTTGGATGACAACTTTAATGATGAATCTTGCAAGGTTTATATATCATTGTTGGATGGTCAACTTTAATGATGAATCTTGCAAAGGTATACATATCATTGTTGGATGATCAACATTAATGATGAACGTTGCAAGGTTTATATATCATTGTTGGATGATTAACTTTAATGATGAATCTTGCAAGGTTTATATATCATTGTTGGATGGTCAACTTTAATGATGAATCTTGCAAGGTATACATATCATTGTTGGATGATCAACATTAATGATGAACGTTGCAAGATATATGCAATATTTGCAGATTATATCTTTTCATTTCTAATGCATATTGCTGTGCTGAAGTCTATCATGGATATCTCACTAAAGACATTCCATGTCTCCTGGGCTTTTATTATTCCCTATTTCTGAACTGAAGCTACCACTGTTCCCGCTTGGTATCATATCTTAAAGCAATGCATCCTCTCCGTTTGTGTTCCATGGTGACATAGATAAGATTATTGGATTAATCTCTGTTTGTGTTCCATGGTGACGTAGATAAGATTATTGGATTAATCTCTGTTTGTGTTCGTTGGTGACGTAGATAAGATTATTGGATTAATCTCTGTTTGTGTTCCATGGTGACGTAGATAAGATTATTGGATTAATCTCTGTTTGTGTTCCATGGTGACTTAGATAAGATTATTGGATTAATCTCTGTTTGTGTTCGTTGGTGACGTAGATAAGATTATTGGATTAATAACATAAATTTTCTTAGAAGTTTTCATTTGGTAGAGTTAGCTAGCACGCAATTTTCTCATGGCGAGGCTTTCCTCCGTCGTTCACATAGATCAGTGGTTCGATTTCATGATGTATCCTTCTAAATTTATTTGTATGTTGTTGGATAAATATATCAGTTTTATTAGAAGCTCGCATATATCTCTAGTATTTGTTGGATAGTCTGTAATTAACTGCATCATAAGTGGTCTCATAGATGTCAAAGGTTATAATAGCCCTGTTGTCTGCACAATCTAAGAATTATTGTGTAAATATCAAAGACTGGGTCAGCTTGCCAAGAGTTTCTTGTTTCCCTAGGAATAAAAGTATTGTTACTTCTTGTAGTTAAATTAAACAGAATATTACAACAGTCAAAGTAGAACAAGCACAGAGAAGAACAAATTAAGCAAGTAATATGGCGTACAAAAATATAACAACAGAAATCAGAAAAGACAGAAGAGATATTTTAAAAACAATACATACAAGATCGTTGTGCAAGATCAAAGATACAAGAAGAAAGTGAGAGAGAGCAGGCAAGGTTCAACGAGATAAAGTCAATCACCAGAACTTTGAAACCAAAGCTAAGTACAATGAAATGATGCGTAAAACGTCACAGAACTTTGAAACCAAAGCTAAGTACAATGAAATGATGCGTAAAGTCACGAACTTAAACCAAACAAATAATAAATGATCGTAAACGTCACAAACTTTAACCAAAGCTAAGTACAATGAAATGATGCGTAAAACGTCACAGAACTTTGAAACCAAAGCTAAGTACAATGAAATGATGCGTAAAACGTCACAGAACTTTGAAACCAAAGCTAAGTACAATGAAATGATGCGTACAACGTCACAGAACTTTGAAACCAAAGCTAAGTACAATGAAATGATGCGTAAAACGTCACAGAACTTTGAAACCAAAGCTAAGTACAATGAAATGATGCGTACAATGTCACAGAACTTTGAAACAAAGCTAGTACAATGAAATGATGTGTACAATGTCACAGAACTTTGAAACCAAAGCTAAGTACAATGAAATGATGTGTAAAACGCCACAAAACAAGAACAAATGTATCAACATAAGGAAAGAATAGTGTAGCCGAAATATATATTGATCCGATAGGAAAAAGACAATAGATAAAACACTGATAGACACTGTAACTGATGATTTGAGCCAGGTGGTCTATTCTTTGTCTTTTCCCAGGTGGACGATGGAATTGGTTGTCCACTCTTGCCGTTAAGCGTGGGGGTGGGAGCTTTAATCTGCGTTCCAATGCCAGATTAGCCCTTGTTGTATTATATCTATGGTTATTTAGCGTGGTCTTAATATTGTATATCCATCTTTTTCTTGGTCTTCCCTTGGCTCTAGTATCTCATCTCTTTTTATTGTATGTTGTTATTGGTAGTTGGTTGTATTACAGACGGTAACAGAGACAAAACATCTAACCAATGAGAAAGTAATAATATGAAGGACTGTGTAGACGGCAAAGCTTTGTTCAAGATAAACTATTGTAAACGATGGAACTCAAGTTAAGGAGAAAAGAAAAGTAGCACTATTATGTTTGATAGTCATTGGAAAATTGGATGTGTACTGGAAGCAGTTAGCAAAGAATGTAGGCATATATAACACAGCACATGTCAGGTGTGATATAACACAGCACATGTCAGGTGTGATATAACACAGCACATGTCAGGTGTGATATAACACAGCACATGTCAGGTGTGATATAACACAGCACATGTCAGGTGTGATATAACACAGCACATGTCAGGTGTGATATAACACAGCACATGTCAGGTGTGATATAACACAGCACATGTCAGGCGTGATATAACACAGCACATGTCAGGTGTGTAAGATGGATCAGATCATGATGTACTAGGACATACAATATTATAAGCTGACAGAAAGCAAACAACAGAACAAACATCATCAAATAGTCAATGAATAGTCAATAGACAACAGCTTGAGAGAAGAAACAAATATACTTATTTGAAAAGACAAAATGTTGGAAGAAATAATCAAGGAAGACATAAAAAGTGAGAAGTATATATACCACAATGTCTTTTAATGAATCAAAACGTTACAAAGATCTGATTATGAAAGACTAGCTATCCCAGACAGACTTATGTAAACTGGAGAAACTGCATTGACACTTGCTGCTTTGCTGGGAACTTGAGTAAGATCTTCTTCTTTCGTTGTATGGGAACTATTTTATCAACAACTCGCTATTTTTTATTTTTTGTCTTTCTAAAATGATTATAATAAATTGTGTATACGTTACTATTGTTTATTTGTTTACGTTTGTTCCTATCAAACTAATTAACTCTTCTATGGTCTGTGAACTTTGATCCAAGAACGTGAGAAAGTTGCTCCCCCGTTAGACCACTATGGCATGTAGGAAAAGTGTAGGAATATTATCTAATAAGAAACATATTTGTACAGACGTGAAAACTAACAGATTTGACAAACAGAAAACTTCCAACTTGAAAGTATCACATCTGGAGTTATACTGTAGCATGGTATCACATCTGGAGTTATACTGTAGCATGGTATCACATCTGGAGTTATACTGTAGCTTGGTATCACATCTGGAGTTATACTGTAACATGGTATCGGATCTGGAGTTATACTGTAACATGGTATCGGATCTGGAGTTATACTGTAACATGGTATCACATCTGGAGTTATACTGTAACATGGTATCGGATCTGGAGTTATACTGTAACATGGTATCGGATCTGGAGTTATACTGTAACATGGTATCGGATCTGGAGTTATATTGTAACATGGTATCACATCTGGAGTTATACTGTAGCATGGTATCGGATCTGGAGTTATACTGTAACATGGTATCGGATCTGGAGTTATACTGTAACATGGTATCACATCTGGAGTTATACTGTAAATATGGTATCGGATCTGGAGTTATACTGTAACATGGTATCGGATCTGGAGTTATACTGTAACATGGTATCACATCTGGAGTTATACTGTAACATGGTATCGGATCTGGAGTTATACTGTAACATGGTATCACATCTGGAGTTATACTGTAACATGGTATCACATCTGGAGTTATACTGTAACATGGTATCACATCTGAAGTTATACTGTAGCATGGTACCACATCTGGAGTTATACTGTAACATGGTATCACATCTGGAGTTATACTGTAGTATGGTATCACATCTGTAGTTATACTGTAGTATGGTATCACATCTGGAGTTATACTGTAGCATGGTATCACATCTGGAGTTATACTGTAACATGATATCACATCTGGAGTTATACTGTAACATGGTATCGATCTGAGTTATACTGTAGCATGGTATCACATCTGGAGTTATACTGTAACATGGTATCACATCTGGAGTTATACTGTAACATGGTATCGGATCTGGAGTTATACTGTAACATGGTATCGGATCTGGAGTTATACTGTAACATGGTATCACATCTGGAGTTATACTGTAACATGGTATCGGATCTGGAGTTATACTGTAACATGGTATCACATCTGGAGTTATACTGTAACATGGTATCGGATCTGGAGTTATACTGTAGCATGGTATCGGATCTGGAGTTATACTGTAACATGGTATCGGATCTGGAGTTATACTGTAACATGGTATCACATCTGGAGTTATACTGTAACATGGTATCACATCTGGAGTTATACTGTAACATGGTATCACATCTGGAGTTATACTGTAACATGGTATCACATCTGGAGTTATACTGTAACATGGTATCACATCTGGAGTTATACTGTAACATGGTATCGGATCTGGAGTTATACTGTAACATGGTATCGGATCTGGAGTTATACTGTAGCATGGTATCACATCTGGAGTTATACTGTAACATGGTATCGGATCTGGAGTTATACTGTAGCATGGTATCGGATCTGGAGTTATACTGTAACAGGGTATCGGATCTGGAGTTATACTGTAACATGGTATCACATCTGGAGTTATACTGTAACATGGTATCGGATCTGGAGTTATACTGTAACATGGTATCGGATCTGGAGTTATACTGTAACATGGTATCGGATCTGGAGTTATACTGTAACATGGTATCGGATCTGGAGTTATACTGTAACATGGTATCACATCTGGAGTTATACTGTAACATGGTATCGGATCTGGAGTTATACTGTAACATGGTATCGGATCTGGAGTTATACTGTAACATGGTATCGGATCTGGAGTTATACTGTAACATGGTATCAGATCTGGAGTTATACTGTAGCATGGTATCGGATCTGGAGTTATACTGTAACATGGTATCGGATCTGGAGTTATACTGTAACATAGTATCGGATCTGGAGTTATACTGTAACATGGTATCGGATCTGGAGTTATACTGTAACATGGTATCGGATCTGATTGTCATAGAGAAGACGTCATAGGTGACCCATGGCATGAACATAAATAAGTTGTGTTGCGTTTATAGAATAGATCTCCAACTACAACTTTATATTCAAGAATTTGCAACATACTCTTGTCTATTCTCAGTTCTTATGTATTATTTGGTGTTCTCATCTTGAATAAAGGGTCTACGTCTTGTCGTCAGTCTCCGATAGAGCTCGGCATTAGATCTCACCTGTATTGAGAGTAAGAGTCATTGAACTATAGTACATGTGTTTGACATGAAACACAAACCGAGTAGTTCTGGAGAGCGAGACGAGATCCGAACCTGAGTGGTTCTACAGACGCTAACATAGATGACACATACAAGTAACTGTTTTGATATACGAGAGGGGGGAGGGGGATGCACTGTAAAACAATATGTGCTAAGTAAAGTACACACGACAAACTGCCATTTTATATTCATTATTTCAATATGGTTAATCTGAAGTCCCCAAAATCTGAGCCAGTCCAAATATGCACTGCACAGTTTCTAAGCTGGCCTATTTAATTTAGGATATGAGACACAATTTGTACATACCTTGCAAAGAGAAACTATCAATAGAGTACGTACAAAGCATGCAATTTCTTTCTGGTCTACAATATGAACATGATTTTATGATCATTATATGATCGTTCTTGTTGAATCCATTTGTCAGTGTCAACCTTGGATAACACTAGAATTTCTCTTTCATATTTCTTTAACATTTCGCTCTCTCTTTTCATATTTCTTTATCATTTCTCTCTCTCTCTCTTTATCTTTAACATTTCGCTCTCTCTCTCTTTCATATTTCTTTAACATTTCTCTCTCTCTCTCTTTCATATTTCTTTAACATTTCGCTCTCTCTCTTTCATATTTCTTTAACATTTCTCTCTCTCTCTTTCATATTTCTTTAACATTTCTCTCTCTCTCTCTTTCATATTTCTTTAACATTTCTCTCTCTCTTTCATATTTCTTTATCATTTCTTCTCTCTCTTTTCATATTTCTTTAACATTTCCTCTTCTCTTTCATATTTCTTTAACATTTCGCTCTCTCTCTCTTTCATATTTCTTTAACATTTCTCTCTCTTTCATATTTCTTTACATTTCTCTCTCTCTCTTTCATATTTCTTTAACATTCTCTCTCTCTCTTCATATTTCTTTAACATTTCTCTCTCTTTTATATTTCTTTAACATTTTCTTCTTCTCTTTCATATTTCTTTAACATTCTCTCTCTCTTCTTTCTTCTTTTAACATTTCTTCTCTTTCATATTTCTTTAACATTCTTCTCTCTCTTTCATATTTCTTTATCATTTCTCTCCCCTCTCTTCATATTTCTTTAACATTTCTCTCTTTTCTTCATATTTCTTTAACATTTCTCTCTCTCTTCTTTCATTTCTTTAACATTTCTCTTCTCTTCTTCATATTTCTTTAACATTTCTTCTCTTCATCTTATTTTCTTTAACATTTCTCTCTCTCTTCATATTTCTTTATCATTTCTCTCTTTCTTTCATATTTCTTTATACATTTTCTCTCTCTTCTTTCTATTTCTTTATCATTTCTCTCTCTCTCCTTTCATATTTCTTTAACAAATTCTCTCTCTCTCTTTCATATTTCTTTAACATTTCTCTCTCTCTCTTTCATATTTCTTATCATTCTCCTCTCATACTCTCTTCATATTTCCTTTATCATTTCTCTCTCTTCATTCATATTTCTTTAATCATTTCTCTTCTCTCTTTCATATTTCTTTAACATTTCTCTCTCTCTTCAATTCTCTCTTTTCATTTCTCTCTCTCTTTCATATTTCTTTAACATTTCTCTTCTCTTTCATTTCTTTAACATTCTCTCTCTCTCTCTTTCATATTTCTTTAACATTTCTCTCTCTCTCTTTCATATTTCTTTAACATTTCTCTCTCTCTCTCTTTCATATTTCTTTAACATTTCGCTCTCTCTCTCTTTCATATTTCTTTAACATTTCTCTCTCTCTCTCTTTCATATTTCTTTAACATTTCTCTCTCTCTCTCTTTCATATTTCTTTAACATTTCTCTCTCTCTCTTTCATATTTCTTTAACATTTCTCTCTCTCTTCATATTTCTTTAACATTTTTCATTCTTAACATTTCTCTCTCTTTCATATTTCTTTAACATTTTCTCTCTCTTCATATTTCTTTAACATTTCTCTCTCTCTCTCTTTCATATTTCTTTAACATTTTCTTCTCTCTTTTCATATTTCTTTAACATTTCGCTCTCTCTCTCTTTCATATTTCTTTAACATTTCTCTCTCTCTTGCCTGTTCTGTTATTGTCTTCTCAACATTATCTCTTCATTGATTCCAGATGTCCCTGTGTTTGTTGATGTCAAATTATCATTCTCATTCTTGTTTCGCATCGATGTCTGTGGTCTTCGTCTTCGATTTTGCCGAGGTCTTCCTTCGATGTCTATTCTTCTCTCTCTCCATTTTTTTATGTCCAAGAATACTTCCTTCCATCTATTTTCAACCTCTCAGTTTTCTTTTGATTTTGAGTTATTTCTGGATAGGTCTATTTGTTCTCTTCTCTGTCCATGATATTCTAAGAATGTTTCTGTAACATCTTATTTCAGAAGCTTCAATTTTCTTCTTCAATGTTTGTGGTATTTTGTCAGATTCATGTTATATATTATATAAATATTGGTATATATAAATGTCCTGATGTTATATCTTGGTCATTGTCCAAGAGTATATATCTGAATTTACCAATTAACCGCAGTCAGACATCGTGACCATGACGTGATCATGACAAGACCATGACAAGACCATGACGAGACCATGACGAGACCATGACGTGAGCATGACGAGAAAATGACAAGACCATGACGTGATCATGACGTGACCATGACAAGACCATGACGTGACCATGGAGTGATCATGACAAGACCATGACGATACCATAACGTGACCATGACGAGACCATGACAAGGCCATGACAAGACCATGACAAGACCATGATGTAAGCATGACGAGAATATGACATGACCATAACGAGACCATGACGAGACCATGACAAGACCATGACGTAAGCATGACAAAGTAGCAGAATTGAGAATAATCCATCTCAGTTGTAATAAATAGTAGAGTCATTTTCTAGCATGGCGTGTCGACAAATGTTCTCTAAACATGTTTCATTTTCTCGCAGAGTCAGCAGTTATGAAGCATGGGTAGATACTTCTCCAGTAGAACAGAGAAAAGCAACAGTTGGTGCTGGTATTCTCTAGGAAATGTGCCATCTGTATAATATCAATCATAGTTGAGAATCATCGTGCCGTTAAGGCACAGAGAAAACGAGCTGCGCGAAAAGACAGAACACACAACACCCATATGTTTAACCTTGATCATGTATGCCCGCACCTGTGGTAGGGGATTGTGTTCTAGGAGTGGACTCTACAGTCACCACCGCACACACTAGAGATGTGCAGCAGCACACGTCTGAGACTGTTGTCATCATTGCTTGAGATGGACGGCTATTATTAGAACATATTTTTTTGTTAATGGGAGACAATCAAAACAAAAATAAACTTAATATAAACTGCTGATGACGTCATTTGACAATTATGGCGCGTGATAGCCATAACCAATCAGAGCAGCTATTGAATTTATACTTCTTCTATCCGTTACACCTGGCGAGCTGTGAAGCAGGGTGCCGCTTAAACCTGTCCAACACTCCTAACTTGGTGTTATAGACAAACTTGATGATATAGTCTAACCATAGCTCTGATCATTAGAAGAATATCTCTTATCTAAAGTATATCTACACAGATATAGATATTCACTTCCTAATAGATATTTTCTAATAAATGTAATCATTAACTAAACATTAGAGTAGTCATCAGAGTATTCAGGCCATTACATAATGTTTACCGAATTGAATACATCACACAAGATTAACTAAACAGTTGATTTATACTATGCATGTGAAACATCATCAAGATTAACTAAACATTAGAGTTATACATCTCTTTGTACGTGAAACATCACCAAGATTAACTAACACTTAGCTTGTAGTTAGAAAATGTTATTGCTTGTCTTCATTACAGTCTGCATTTATCTTTAATAATTTAACATTAATTTATTTATTTAGTTCTTAATGAAACAAGTCTCAGACCTACCTTTCATTCGCTGAAAGAATACAACGATTTAAAATCAAGTATAAATGTGTGTTTATGTGATTGTGTACCTATAGGTAGACATATCATACAGAAACGGTCAAATACGTGCCAAGTCAAGAACAAATTATATTATATTACAGCAGAACGAATATTGATCAACATCAAATTTAAATTACAAAATAATGTCACTTGAATCAACTTGAAACGAATGTCTGACTTATTGTCCTTGAACTGGCGAACTAGCGAATAACAAAGCTAAAACTGGAAATAAGAAAATGATGTGTTTTGAAATACTGACTAGTATCCCGCACCGTATACAACAAGAGCAGAACAAGTTTCTGAGAAAGATCTTCGACTGAGTTCCAAGCCAGACTTGAGTGGAATGAACTATACAAATGCTGTCTCTCTCTCCGTGTGTTATGCAAAGTTTCTAGGGGAAATTCAGAGAGCCATTAGCAATTGTAATGAAGCTTGGGGCCGAACTTTGTCATGCAATTGTATTAATATTTTATACTGCACAAACTGATCAATTTTCCAGTCATGTTGAATAGACGAATTTATGGACAAACATTGGGGGAGAATCGGCATGTGGGGAAGTGTCAAGCTTAAAGCAGAATCTTAAAATAAAATTTAAAAATAGACGAATCATAAAAAAGGAAAGAAATGGAAAAGGAAGGTTCATTATTTGTGAATTTAGAAAAAAAGAAAACAAATGTGCATAACATCACACAAACAGCAGTTGTAGCTGGCTTCCAGATCTGGAGTTCAAAAACATTCAGAATAAACACGTAGCAAGAAGCTCTGGCTGGAAACCAAATTGTCGTTTTTGTCAAGTCCCTGAGGAGGAGACGCCAAGTTGGAAATAAAAAGCAATATTCTATCAAATATCATAGACTCTTCCTTGATATTGTGATTCTTTGGCACCAACTTATCATATGAGATGAAATATGTGATAATTCGTTTTTTTTTAGAGAAGATATTACTTGATATGGTTAGGTAAGTTTATCACTTGTTTACAGGTAAACAATATATACATATTCTAGTTATCTTGTAGTCAAGTGGGTAGAGTGTTAGCTTTGTGATCAAAAGAAGCCCTGTTTGCTTCCTGATTAAGTCATTTGTTATTCAATTTACATGTAAAATGTCTCCATATTCTGCTGGGGTAAGGAAGATAAACTGTGTAGATATTCTGCTGAGATAAGGAAGATAAGATAAACTGTGTAGATATTCTGCTGAGATAAGGAAGATAAGATAAACTGTGTAGATATCTGCTGAGATAAGGAAGATAAGATAAAATGTGTAGATATCTTGCTGAGATAAGGAAGATAAGATAAACTGTGTAGATTTTCTGCTGAGATAAGGAAGATAAGATAAATGTGTAGATATCTGCTGAGATAAGAAGGTAAGATAAACTGTGTAGATATCTGCTGAGATAAGAAGGTAAGATAAAATGTGTAGATTTTCTGCTGAGATAAGAAAGGTAAGATAAAATGTGTAGATATCTTGCTGAGATAAGAAACTGGCCTCACCACGGCCAGGACTGTAAAATCGACTATTGGGTTACTAGCACTTTCTGCCTGTGAGGTCGTTCCATAAGGAACTTCTCAAGCATTCTGGGACACAGGGACTAGTTAGGTGTCTATGCTGACAGTTCAATTTCGATTTTCTGAAACACCTGTATGATCTACTTAGCTTATTTTGCTCATGAGGTAGATCTCCTAGCTTATTTACATCATGAGGTATGATCTGCCTTAGCTTATTTGTACATCAGAGGTATGATTGCTTTAGCTATTTGTACATCATGAGATGATCTAGCTTACTATTTTACATCATGAGGTATGATCTACCTTAGCTTATGACATCATGTATGATCTACCTTAGCTTATTTTGTACATCATGAGGTGTGATCTGCCTTAGCTTATTTTGTACATCATGAGGTATGATCTACCTTAGCTTATTTTGTACATCATGAGGTATGATCTACCTTAGCTTATTTTGTACATCATGAGGTATGATCTACCTTAGCTTATTTTGTACATCATGAGATATGATCTGCCTTAGCTTATTTTGTACATCATGAGGTATGATCTACCTTAGCTTATTTTGTACATCATGAGGTATGATCTGCGCCAAGAAGTGTCTTCATGTGTGCCATTTTCTAACTATGTTGAGATCTTTCCGGTTTAGAAACTTTCTCAACTGTTTTGGTACTCGTGTCGTTTTGTCATCATCAGGCAATTTGTAGTTTCTACTCCCCCTTCCCCTGCTCCCTCCCCCAATTTCTTAAGAAGCAGAAACATTGGCCCAAGGCTGAGCACAGGCTGTCGGAGAGATCAGCTTCATCAGTCGCTAGAGCTCAAATTTTATTTTCGCTTTTAGCCTACATCACCCACCGCAGTTTCCCGGGAGGGTAGCCTTTTAGCCTACATCACCCACCGCAGTTTCCCGGGAGGGTAGCCTATTTGAACCCAGGAACGCAACTTGTGGTTTTGCATACGATAAATATAACCAGCCCCAATCCTCCAGTGAGGACAGTTTGTTAGGTTCTGGAACACAACTTTAAGTTTTGCGCTCGGAAAACTTCGCCAATTCCGTTACCTGCACTTGACTTCTGTACAAAGTTAACTGCAGTCTTCCCTTGCGTATTATAAGGAATAAACCTTCTACCTCTAGCACATTCTACCTGTGCTACTACTTCTACACATTATGACAAAATGTAAAAAAAAAACATACAAATTTCATGGGGAAAAAAGCAGCTACCAACATTAACTTTTATTTATCTTTATTATAACTAACTTTGACTAGGCTGTCCGATGGGCAAAGGAAAGTATCATACAAATGAACTCAAGAACAACAGAAATATTTTGCATAACGACAATGTAGTTGTTGTGTTGGTATGTTTTGCATAACGACAAATGTAGTTGCTTTGTGTTGGTATGTTTTATGTATGATCAAATCCAGAGTCAGCACATTTCGATTCTCAGATCATGTTTATAAATATTCGATTCTTACTTGAACTAATTACAGATCAGAAGGTATCGATTAGACATAGAAATCAATGCTAAATACAAGCTGGATACTCGGTCCGAAAGTAACAATCGATGAGATGAAATATTATAGTTCGTTCCACAATTCGTGAACATCTTTACGCTTTGTATTTTACATTTTGCTATTGATAACAGTGGCGATCTGCCAACCCAAACCTTTAGTGCTGTAAGGTTTTACTTATTTGTTATTAGTACAATAACAGCGATGTTGATTTGGTATACGTGTAGAAGTTTAAAAGAATCCTTGGCGGTTCAAAATCTAGAAGAGCTGGCTGGAAAGCCGCTGCCCGGACAAAATTCGTTAAAAAAAAGATTTTAAATAAAATTCCTGCAAAAATATCTTCACCATCTTCAAAATTACATCGGGGACCCTCGCCGGTGCTACGGAGCTAGTGCACTGCAGCTGAGTTCTTCCTGTGTAAGAAAGAGATCGGAGCATATATGGTTACTCATCGAAGTGCAATAATGATGGTCCTATCAATCAATCAATCAATCAATCTATCAATCAAACCACAAATAACAGCTACTGCATTCACAAGCTTCATCAGTAGTTGTTGATAAAATACTGTACTACCTAGTGTGGTTCTAGTACATCTACATCTATAACATGAAGTTCCATCATCAACATTCACAGAAACATAGTGGAGGTTCTATATTCTAATATTAATAAGTCGCTTGTAAACGATACGTTAAGGATACATGTTTACAACCAGAAGCTGGCATCGTCTACCACAGAGAATTACACTGAACAAGTATAACGAGTGCAGAACTAAAGGAAGATCACGCAAAAGAAGGAGCGGCGACATCAAGAACAGCTTTAAGAAAATTAATAACAGCTTACAAAGTCCATTAGAAGAAGCACACACGAGAGCACTACGCCCCCGCTCGCAAACTTTCGATAAATAAGAAAGTGTTGGAAGAAGAAGAAGAAGAAGAAGCATACAATATGTAACAATGATCAGGTCTACACCTACAGTCCAGAACAGACAAGTTCTATTTTTCAGTCTTCAATCATTTCTATCGAATGTTAGAGGATCGACATTCTTGTGAGCATGAGAGGTAAATGCTAGGCAAATAGGACTTCAGGAAGTAGCAAAGTGTGATGGAAGGACAATATCAAACATTGCAAGTTATATCACATCATTACCTGACCACCAGGTGTAACATGATATCACATCATTACCTGACCACCAGGTGTAACATGATATCACATCATTACCTGACCACCAGGTGTAACATGATGTCACATCATTACCTGACCACCAGGTGTAACATGATGTCACATCATTATCTGACCCTCAGGTGTAAAATGATATCACATCATTACCTGACCATCAGGTGTAACATGATATCACATCATTACCTGACCATCAGGTGTAACATAAAGTTACTTCATTACCTGACCACCAGGTGTAACATAATGTTACTTCATTACCTGACCACCAGGTGTAACATGATATCACATCATTACCTGACCACCAGGTGTAACATGATATCACATCATTACCTGACCACCAGGTGTAACAGGATATCACATCATTACCTGACCATCAGGTGTAACATGATATCACATCATTACCTGACCATCAGGTGTAACATAAAGTTACTTCATTACCTGACCACCAGGTGTAACATAATGTTACTTCATTACCTGACCACCAGGTGTAACATGATATCACATCATTACCTGACCACCAGGTGTAACATGATATCACATCATTACCTGACCACCAGGTGTAACATGATGTCACATCATTACCTGACCACCAGGTGTAACATGATGTCACATCATTATCTGACCATCAGGTGTAAAATGATATCACATCATTACCTGACCATCAGGTGTAACATGATATCACATCATTACCTGACCATCAGTGTAACATAATTACTTCATATGACCACCAGGTGTAACATAATGTTACTTCATTACCTGACCACCAGGTGTAACATGATATCACATCATTACCTGACCACCAGGTGTAACATGATATCACATCATTACCTGACCACCAGGTGTAACAGGATATCACATCATTACCTGACCACCAGGTGTAACATGATATCACATCATTACCTGACCACCAGGTGTAACATGATATCACATCATTACCTGACCACCAGGTGTAACAGGATATCACATCATTACCTGACCACCAGGTGTAACATGATATCACATCATTACCTGACCACCAGGTGTAACATGATATCACATCATTACCTGACCATCAGGTGTAACATGATATCACATCATTACCTGACCACCAGGTGTAACATAATATCACATCCTTACCTGACCACCAGGTGTAACATAATATCACATCCTTACCTGACGGAGATACAAAAAGTCAAATTCAGTCAAACAACAAAAATATTGCAGAGGTCAAGAAATCATGTAGATAAGATAATGAATGTCTGTGGTATCCACCCAAAGCTGAATATGATCTTCCTCTATATCCAAGTCGTTACTATGGTAACAGACCGCATTATTGAAATTTCGCAAATCATAGATATATGGGAGAGACACGGTACATTTGTCCCCCAAAAACACATGAAGAAAACCGATGTGCTGTGTCGAAAGATAAAAAATATCACTACCTCTCTGTAACTTGCAACAGAATTTAAGAAACGCCCACGTCAGTGAGGAAAAAGTAGAAGAAGAAGTATAAATCAAGGAAGAAAAGAGGAAGAAGAAGAAGATGAAAAAGTAGTGAGGAACAAATAAAAGAATGATTAGAAGAAGATATAGAAGATGTAGACAGAAGAAACAAGAAAAGGTAAGGAAAAAGAAAGTAGTAACCAGAAGAAGTGAAAGAAAAAAAAGAAGAAGGGAAATGAGAAGAAGAAGTGGGCACAGTAAAAGTAGAAGAACAAATAGAAGAAGAAGGAAATGGAAGAAGAAGTGGGCACAGTAAAAGTAGAAGAACAAATAGAAGAAGGGAAAAGTAAGAAGAAGAAAAGTGAAACAAATAGAAGATGAAGAAAATGTAGGTAAATTGAAAATCTGTGGAAGTAATCCAGAGAGTAGACGTGCCAAGTTAAGACAAATAGCACTGAAATAGCACACACAAGCACACACATACATTGTGTCAACTGTGACACGCATGTTACGCCGTGAATAAAATATCGTTACTTGGATTAAACATTTACAGTTAGAGGTAGATACACGAAAGATATACATACCTATAGAATAAGTATCCGTTGTTATGAAGGTGTGTCGGGGTGCAGAGCTTCTGAAATCTGCGTTGTTGTCGGATGACCACACACCTGTCTAAGACATCTCTAGTTTTCTTCGTCTAGCCTGGACTTGTCCAGTTCCACAGCTCGTGCTAGCCCCAGTGTCTCTGTAAACAATGATTAGCTTTGCATTTGCAAGTCTAGCGACAACGTGGACCTGCTATCGAGATGTTCACCAGACTAAAGAATCCACATCCCATTTAACTCCTCAATCGACAGCCATCCCCAACCGTTGTGTTCCCTGCCTTCACATAGTGTTGTGTTTGCTTTGTGAAGTGAAGGACACTGTTTATTATTCATGAATTCAGCCTTCGATTCAGCATTCATATTAGACTTATTTGCATAAATATCACACAAGAGACGAACACTTCAAATGCATCGACCGACGATCAAATAGCCTCGTTTGGCATGCAAATCTACAGACATTATTCAGGCTCTTGTTGATTGATAAGAATTGAACAATCTGAACAAGTAGAATGTTTTCCTTAGTGCCTGTTCTCTCACCTCCACTTCTCCATAAGCAATAATTAAACGCATGCATAATATATCTGCAAGTAGGGTCAACAAGAACAACATTTGTTAATAACCTTTATCTGTGACACCTTTTTTCCCAATTCAGTTTTAGTTTGGAAATCTCCGTTTCTATCGTATCATGTGTTCTATGTTGTTGTTGTCTTTGTTGTTGTTGTCTATGTGTTGTTGTCTGTGTTGTTGTTGTTGTTTTGTTGTTGTTGTCTATGTTGTTGTTGTCTTGTGTTGTTGTCTATGTGTTGTTGTTGTCTATTTGTTGTTGTTGTCTATGTTGTTGTTGTCTATGTGTTGTTGTTGCTATGTGTTGTTGTTGTCATGTGTTGTTGTTGTCTATGTTGTGTTGTTGTCTATGTGTTGTTCTGTGTGTTGTTGTCTATGTGTTGTTGTTCTATGTGTTTTGTTGTCTGTTGTTGTTGTCAGTGTTGTTGTCTTGTGTTGTTGTTGTCTATGTGTTGTTGTTGTCTATGTTGTTGTCTATGTGTTGTTGTTGTCTATGTGTTGTTGTCTATGTGTTGTTGTCTATGTGTTGTTGTCTATGTTGTTGTTGTCTATGTTGTTGTTGTCTGTGTGTTGTTGTCTAGTGTTGTTGTCTGTGTTTGTTGTCTATGTGTGTTGTTGTCTATGTGTTGTTGTCTGTTGTTTGTTGTCTATGTGTTGTTGTTTGTTGTTGTTGTCTGTGTGTGTTGTCTAGTTGTTGTTGTCTGTGTTGTTGTTGTCTTGTGTTGTTGTCTATGTTGTTGTATGTCTGTTGTTGTTGCTATGGTGTTGTGTCTGTTGTTGTTGTCTATGTTGTTGTTGTTGTCTATGTTGTTGTTGTGTTGTGTGCTTCGTTGTTGTTGTCTATGTTGTTGTTGTCTATGTGTTGTTGTTGTCTGTGTGTGTTGTTGTCTGTGTTGTTGTTGTCTATGTGTTGTTGTTGTCTATGTTGTTGTTGTCTGTGTTGTTGCTTGTGTTGTTGTTGTCTTGTTGTTGTGTCTATGTGTTGTTGTCTATGTGTTGTTGTTGTCTATGTTGTTGTTGTCTTTGTGTTGTTGTCTATGTTGTTGTTGTCTATGTGTTGTTGTCTAGTGTTGTTGTCTATGTTGTTGTCTGTCTGTGTTGTTGTTGTCTATGTGTTTTGTTGCATGTTGTTGTTGTCTATGTGTGTTGTCTATGTGTTGTGTCTGTGTTGTTTGTTCGTGTTGTTGTCTATGTGTTGTTGTGTCTATGTGTTGTTGTCTATGTGTTGTCTATGTGTTGTTGTCTGTGTTGTTGTTGTCTATGTGTTGTTGTCTATGTGTTGTTGTCTGTGTTGTTGTCTGTCTTGTGTTATTGTTGTTGTCTAGTGTGTTGTTGTTGTTGTGCTTTGTTGTTGTCTATGTGTGTTGTTGTCTATGTGTTGTTGTCTATGTGTTGTTGTCTATGTGTTGTTGTTGTCTATGTGTTGTTGTTGTCTATGTTGTTGTTGTCTTTGTTGTTGTTGTCTATGTTGTTGTTGTCTATGTGTTGTTGTCTAGTGTTGTTGTTGTCTGTTGTGTCTAGTTGTCTAGTTGTTGTTGTTGTCTGTGTTGTCATGTTGTTGTCTATGTGTTGTTGTCTATGTGTTGTTGTCTTTTTGTGTCTGTTGTTGTCTATGTGTTGTTGTCTGTGTTGTTGTTGTCTGTGTGTTGTTGTCTATGTGTTGTTGTCTATGTTGTTGTTGTCTATGTTGTTGTTGTCTAGTGTTGTTGTTGTCTTGTGTTGTTGTCTTGTGTTGTTGTCTATGTATGTTGTCTGTTGTGTTGTTGTTGTCTTGTTGTTGTTGTCTGTGTTGTTGTCTTGTCTTGTTGTTGTCTGTGTTGTTGTTTTGTGTGTTCGTTGTCTAGTGTTGTTGTCTGGTGTTGTTGTTTCGTGTTGCTGTCTGTTGTTGTGCTGTGTTGTTGTCTGTGTTGTTGTCTGGTTGTTGTGTTGTTTTGTCTAGTGTTGTGTCTTGTGTCTGTATGGTCATGTGTTGTCTGTTGATGTGTTGTATGTTGTCTATGTGTTGCTATGCTGATTCGTGTTGTCATGTGCTATTGTACTATGTGTTGTCTATGTTCATGTGACATTGTTGTGACTATGTGTTGTCTATTGTTGTCTATGTTTGTCTATGTGTCATGTTTCTATGTGTTATCTATGTTTGTCTATGTGTTGTCATGTGTATCTATGTGTTGTCTATTTTTGTGTCTATGTGTTGTCTATGTGTTGTCTATGTGTTGTCTATGTGTGTTGTCTATGTTTTTGTCTATGTGTTATCTATGTGTTGTTGTCTATGTTTGTCATGTGTCTATGTCTATGTTGTCATTGTCTGTCTAGTAGTCATGTATGTACTATGTGTTGTCTATGTGTTGTCTATGTGTTGTTGTCTATGCGTATGATTATGTCAGAAAATGTATGATACCATCATCTGTATGCGATCTGTGCATATATATATATATGAGAATGTTGTTGTTCTTCTAGACATACCCAGACATCTTTGGAGAATATTCTTGATGTTTATTATGTGATGTTGTTGTCTACTGTTGTGTTGTATGTCTACTGTTGTGTTGTATGTTCTGTTGTGTTGTATGTCTACTGTGTGTTTATGTCTCTTATGTTATGTATCTTGCGTTGTGTATCTGTTATATTGGTTGTGTATCTATTATTTTGTGTTGTGTATATACATGTGTGTGTTGTGTATCTTAAATGTTATGTTGAATTGATTCAATAAGAGAATGCTCATGTCTCACAGAATACAACCTTACATAACCACACACACACACTACCATACACACACACATAACACACACATAGTACACACGACCACATAACATCCACCACATGAATACACACACACACACACACACACACCATACACACATGACATCATACACACACACACACCACACCACACACACACACACGACACACACACACATGACATACACACCCCACACACACACACATGACATCACACACACTACACACACACACACACACACACACCACACACACACACACCACACACACACATAGACATACACACACCACACACACACACACGACACACACACACACACACATAACATACACCACACACACCACACATGACATACACACACACACACACACACATGACAACACACACACACACACATGACATCACACCCACACACACACCATGACATCAACACCACACACACACACATGACATACACACACACACACACACACACACACATAGACATACACACACCACACACACACACATACACACACACACCACACACACACACGACACACACACACGCATACACGACACACACAGACACACCACACACCCTCACATCAGACATTCTGTATACATTCAATAAATATACCCGGGATATGTAACATTCATGAAATGAGTGCTGCTGAATAATATTAATTAGTAATGTGTAATATTAATGTGTAGTTTTAATATTAATGAGCTGTGTTTCATCTCATCTCATCTCTATCTTTCTCATCTCTCATCTCTATCTCTCTCTCATCTCATCTCTATCTCTCATCTCTTCATCATCTCTCATCTCATCTCTCATCTCATCTCATCTCTCATCTCATCTCTCATCTCATCTCTCATCTCATCTCATCTCTCATCTCTCATCTCATCTCTCCATCTCTCTCTCATCTCTCATCTCTCATCTCATCTCTCATCTCATCTCTCATCTCATCTCTCATCTCATCTCATCTCTCATCTCTCCATCTCATATTGTACCCTTGCGATGTGCAGATGAGTATATGAGCTGATATAACGCCCTGCCCTCCCTCCTCTTCTAAACTTGTTGTATATAGATATGTTAAGAATTCGTAATTCCATCAGTCCATCCTTGCTGGCCGTCCATTCTTCCTGTTTCCGTGTACACTGTGTATCATTGCATGTTGTGGTCTCCCACTGTTTCCTTGTACACTGTGTATCATTGCATGTTGTGGTCTCCCACTGTTTCCTTGTACACTGTGTATCATTGCATGTTGTGGTCTCCACTGTTTCTTGTACACTGTGTATCATTGCATGTTGTGGTCTCCCACTGTTTCCTTGTACACTGTGTATCATTGCATGTTGTGCTCTCCCACTGTTTCCTTGTACACTGTGTATCATTGCATGTTGTGGTCTCCCACTGTTTCCTTGTACACTGTGTATCATTGCATGTTGTGCTCTCCCACTGTTTCCGTGTACACTGTGTATCATTGCATGTTGTGCTCTCTCACTGTTTCCGTGTACACTGTGTATCATTGCATGTTGTGGTCTCCCACTGTTTCCTTGTACACTGTGTATCATTGCATGTTGTGTCTCCACTGTTTCCTTGTACACTGTGTATCATTGCATGTTGTGCTCTCTCACTGTTTCCTTGTACACTGTGTATCATTGCATGTTGTGCTCTCTCACTGTTTCCGTGTACACTGTGTATCATTGCATGTTGTGGTCTCCCACTGTTTCCGTGTACACTGTGTATCATTGCATGTTGTGGTCTCCCACTGTTTCCGTGTACACTGTGTATCATTGCATGTTGTGCTCTCTCACTGTTTCCTTGTACACTGTGTATCATTGCATGTTGTGGTCTCCCACTGTTTCCTTGTACACTGTGTATCATTGCATGTTGTGCTCTCTCACTGTTTCCTTGTACACTGTGTATCATTGCATGTTGTGCTCTCTCACTGTTTCCTTGTACACTGTGTATCATTGCATGTTGTGCTCTCCCACTGTTTCCGTGTACACTGTGTATCATTGCATGTTGTGGTCTCCCACTGTTTCCGTGTACACTGTGTATCATTGCATGTTGTGGTCTCCCACTGTTTCCGTGTACACTGTGTATCATTGCATGTTGTGCTCTCTCACTGTTTCCTTGTACACTGTGTATCATTGCATGTTGTGGTCTCCCACTGTTTCCTTGTACACTGTGTATCATTGCATGTTGTGGTCTACTATTTAAAGACAATTGTCTGATATAACCGAACCGTTCGACTGGTTATCTCTGGATCTTCTTCTTCTACTTCTTCTTCTTCGAATGCGCCATATTGAGCACTTGTTAACCGCTCTGTGAATGTGTATGTCATCTGAGCCTAAGAACGATTGTACGTTGTGCTAGTTATGCGCTCACAAGTAGGCCAGCACATTCGATTTATGCGATGCTTTTTATTTACTAGGGTAGCTTCCCTAGGTTCTAGACGCTTTGTAGGTCACAGTGGTACTATTCTTTGCTTCCCTTTCGGGCCCCGGCACCACACGGGTGTGTCTCATGATACAGTATGTTGCTGTTCTTACCTCAACTTTGGACCTGATTATATCATTTCTGATTGTCTCTCTCTATCTTCTCGAGACTTGTTGAGTATTCTCTTCAAGAATCTCACTTCTGTCGTTGTCATTTGACTTGTGTCTGTTACTGACATCGTCCATGTCTAGCACTTGTAGTACAGGCTTGGGAGATACAATATGTTATACAATGATCTTGTTATGCTTATTGACACGTATTTGTTGTTCAGTATTGAGAACATATTAGCACGGCTATGTTTATACTATACATAGAGCTATTAGCACGAAGATTTTTAGTTTAGAAGGCACAACGCTATTAGCACGAAGATTGCTAATTTGAGATACATGAAACTAATAACACGAAGATTGTTTAGTTTAGAAGACCAGAAGCTATACGCACGCATTTTATAAAAGAACTTTTGAAGCTATTAACACAGACTTTACTATAGTGTGTATCTTATCTTGACAGACTTTACTATAGTGTGTATCTTATCTTGACAGACTTTACTATAGTGTGTATCTTATCTTGACAGACTTTACTATAGTGTGTATCTTATCTTGGAGACATTAACACAGACTTTACTATAGTGTGTATCTTATCTTGACAGACTTTACTATAGTGTGTATCTTATCTGCGAGACATTAACACAGACTTTACTATAGTGTGTATCTCATGTTGGAGACATTAACACAGACTTTACTATAGTGTGTATCTCATGTTGGAGACATCAACACAGACTTTACTATAGTGTGTATCTCATGTTGGAGACATTAACACAGACTTTACTATAGTGTGTATCTTATCTTGACAGACTTTACTATAGTGTGTATCTCATCTGTGAGACATTAACACAGACTTTACTATAGTGTGTATCTCATATTGACAGACATTAACACAGACTTTACTATTGTGTGTATCTTATCTTGACAGACTTTACTATAGTGTGTATCTCATATTGGTGACAATATGTTGGGGACATAAAGATATTATAAATATTAGCATCCTGGACGCGGCATCAATGTTCTATGACCTTTAGTAAGCTGAGAACCACTTTCAGAGCAGAGTTCAATTTAAAATAAAAATACCCACCAACAAAAAACTCCAGATTGCAAACCTTCTTAAGATATCAATTCGTGAACTCCAGATATGTCAAATGATTGAACCTGATTTAAATATTTCACTTGGGGGCAAAGACTATGCTAATTAGAAAGAGTTTTATTTGACTGAAATCTATCCTCTAGCTAGAGTGCAATTATAGAACAGATTATTCAATAGATTAAGACAGAGTAGATATCTAGTCAGACTGTTATCCTATTTCTGTAGTTCAAGTTAGACTCTTTTATTCTCTGCTACAGTATTCTAAAGTAGAGCAATAAAACAACGATATAGGTGGACGTGTATATCTCTTACACATTCATATTGTATATCTTACACATTCATATTGTATGTTTCACAGATTCATATTGTATATCTCTTAGATCCATGCCGGACAGATTTTGATAGGGCCTATATCTCTTAGATCCATGCTGGCGACTATTGTATATCTCTTAGATCCATGGACTTTGGATCGACGGCTATTGTATTTTAACCCTCTACTAGTTAGATCCATGCTGGCGACTATTGTATATCTCTTAGATCCATGACGGCGACTATTGTATGTCTTAGATCCATGCTGGCGACTATTGTATGTCTTAGATCCATGCCGGCGACTATTGTATATCTCTTAGATCCATGCTGGCGACTATTGTTTAGTTTGTTTGTTTAGTCGTCGGATCATCATCACTGCATGTCGAACCAATTTGTCCACAAGTGCTCCGATCTCCCCCTCAGTATTTCCCTCAGCGTGTGGCAACAAACGACACCGGTTCTTTGTTGGTTTACTATTCTTCTGTGTCTACCAGCATAGTGTTCTTGTCTAGCTACAGCACAATTGACCTGGAGTTCTTGCAGTCTGGTTAGTGTTGTAGATTCACTACTATTACATAAATCATACTATTGTATGAGAATATATAGCAGGAGAAAGAACATTCAATTAAAAACAAAATAAATGTAAACAAACAATTTGCAGGAACAATAGAGAATATGAAATGCTTATATTCAACAAGGATAGCATGCCTTGAGCTGCGGCAAATCTTATATATATATCAAAGGAAGACAGTCAACGTCCAGGCAAACTTAGTGGATATAACATGGACAGCCAAACTTAGTGGATATAACATAGACGGTAAAACTTAGTGGATATAACATAGACAGTCAAACTTAGTGGATGTAACATAGACAGTCAAACTTAGTGGATGTAACATAGACAGTCAAACTTAGTGGATGTAACATAGACAGTCAAACTTAGTGGATATAACATAGACAGTCAAACTTAGTGGATGTAACATAGACGGTCAAACTTAGTGGATATAACATAGACAGTCAAACCAAATATTGAGAGTTTGACCTGACATAGATACAGGTAACTGTATATCTTCATCAGATGGAACTATCAGTCTTTCACACAAGCGTTCTAAGGTTTGGAACATCATCATCATCAAAGAGCTTGTCCTGAGCAGAGCTTTGCCAACCTGACAATGTTTCTAAATTTCTTTCCCATAGGCAGATATTCACGTCTGCGTCGTCATGCTCAGATCATCCTGAATCTACCTTCTCGTGGTATCCCTCTTCTCTTGTTGGCCAAGATGCTCCTTCCATAAAGGTCTTCTCTGTTGGCCGAGATGCCTCCTTCCATAAAGGTTTTCTGTTGCGAGATGTCCTTCCATAAATGTCTTCTTGTGGGCCCGAGATCCTCCTTCCATAAATGTCTTTCTTGTTGGCCGAGATGCCTCCTTCAATAGGTCTGCTCTTGATGGCCAGATGCCTCCTTCCATAAATGTCTTCTGTTGGCCGAGATGCCTCCTTCCATAAAGGCTTCTCTGCTGGCCGAGATGCCTCCTTCCATAAATGTCTTCTCTGTTGACGAGATGCCTCTTCAATAAAGGTCTGCTCTTGATGGCCGAGATGCACCCTTCCATAAATGTCTTCTCTGATGACCGAGATGCATCCTTCCATAAATGTCTTCTCTGATGGCCGAGATGCCTCCTTCAATAAAGGTCTGCTCTTGTTGGCCGAGATGCCTCCTTCCATAAAGGTCTGCTCCAATACTTCTTTCTTTGATTTCGAGTTCTTTCCGGATAGATCTATGTGTTCTCTTCTCTATCCATGATATAATTGTCCATGATATAATTGTCCATGATATAATTGTCCATGATATAATTGTCCATTGATATAATTGTCCATGATATAATTGTCCATGATATAATTGTCCATGATATAATTGTCCATGATATCGGGAGTCTTCTGTAACACTTATATTCTTCTTCTTCTTCGAGCGCTCCATATCGAGCACTTGTTGAATCATTCTATGTGATCTGTATGTGATCTGAGCCTAAGAGCGATTGTACGTTGTGCCAGTTATGCGCCTACAGGTAGGCCAGCACATCCGATTTCTTCGACTCTTTTTTTCTACTAGGTAGCTTCCTAGGCCCGTACCTCAGTCGTATATTACGATACACCTTGAAGGTCGCATTGTTACTATTCTTTGCTCCCCTTGTGAGCACCGACAACACAGGGATGACACTTATATTTGAAATCACATATATCTGTTTCTCTACTGTCATGTTATAAATTATATATCTGTTTCTCTACTGTCATGTTATAATATGAAAGATATCTCTACATACAACCATTCAACTGTTGCTTGTTGCATGAAGTTATCTACATACAACCGTTCAACTGTTGCTTGTTGCATGAAGTTATCTACATACAACCATTCAACTGTTGCTTGTTGCATGAAGTTATCTACATACAACCGTTCAACTGTTGCTTGTTGCATGAAGTTATCTCTACACACAACCATTCAACTGTTGCCTGTTGCATGAAGTTATCTACATACAACCATTCAACTGTTGCTTGTTGCATGAAGTTATCTACATACAACCATTCAACTGTTGCTTGTTGCATGAAGTTATCTACACACAACCGTTCAACGTTTGTCAGTTTCCGTTCAACTGTTGCCAGTTTCATGAAGTTATCTACACACAACCGTTCAACTGTACTGTTGCTTGTTGCATGAAGTTATCTACACACAACCATTCAACTGTTGCCTGTTGCATGAAGTTATCTACATACAACCATTCAACTGTTGCTTGTTGCATGAAGTTATCTACATACAACCATTCAACTGTTGCTTGTTGCATGAAGTTATCTCTACACACAACCATTCAACTGTTGCCTGTTGCATGAAGTTATCTACACACAACCGTTCAACGTTTGTCAGTTTCCGTTCAACTGTTGCCAGTTTCATGAAGTTATCTACACACAACCGTTCAACTGTTGCCTGTTGCATGAAGTTATCTACACACAACCGTTCAACTGTTGCCTGTTGCATGAAGTTATCTACACACAACCGTTCAACTGTTGCCTGTTGCATGAAGTTATCTACACACAACCGTTCAACGTTTGTCAGTTTCATGAAGTTATAGAGATTCATTTTGAATGTATTCATCATTTTAATTAGTTTGAAATCTTTCGTGTTTCAAGAAGTACTTAACTGTGACAGAATGAGGCGACTTAACTGTGACAGAATGAGGCGTCTAAAGTAGTACTTATCTGCGACAGAATGAGACGTCTAAGGTAATACTTAACTGTGACAGAATGAGGCGTCTAAGGTAATACTTAACTGTGACAGAATGAGACGTCTAAGGTAATACTTAACTGTGACAGAATGAGACGTCTAAGGTAATACTTAACTGTGACAGAATGAGACGTCTAAGGTAATACTTAACTGTGACAGAATGAGACGTCTAAGGTAATACTTAACTGTGACAGAATGAGACGTCTAAGGTAATACTTAACTGTGACAGAATGAGACGTCTAAGGTAATACTTAACTGTGACAGAATGAGACGTCTAAGGTAATACTTAACTGTGACAGAATGAGGCTTCTAAAGTAATACTTAACTGTGACAGAATGAGACGTCTGAAGTTTATAAAGACGAAGGATTGACTTCATGGCACTGGGTTTTACCCCATATGACTCGGTCCCTCTCCGCAGAAATGTTTCACCATCGAATTACATGATCCAGCAATATGCGTATCCTTCTATATATGGGGGTGAAGATTGAACGCTTATAGGTCTGCCTGAAGTACAATGACGTCAGTTCAGTAACGAATAACAAGGAAAAACGTGAAGAATTCCTCCTGTAGGACGTTATCTTAGATTAAAGTCAGACACTGTCGATCATAGTAGCCAATGAGTGGATTGATTGGTTAATTGATAGTACCATTATCTATGCATTTCGGAGGGTAACAACCATGTGTGCTCCAATCTTGTTGTTACACAGAAAAATCTCAGCCACAATGCACGAATTTCCCCAGTCTCATCTTACAATCTCTCTACAGCCAGCCTGCAGTCCCATCTTCTTTCTACTTCTAGCCCGCAGTCCCATTTTCTCTCTACTGCCAGCCCGCAGTCCCATCTTCTCTCTACTGTCATCCTACTGTCCCATCTCCTCACATGTCTCTACTGTCAGCCGAGTCCCATTTTCTCTCTACTGTCAGCCTGCAGTCCCATCTTCTCTCTACTGTCAGCCTACAGTCCCATCTCCTCACATTTCTCTACTACCAGCCTGCAGTCCAATCTTCTCTTTACTGCCAGCCTGTAGTCCCATCTTCTCTCTACTGTCAGCCTACAGTCCCATCTCCTCACATTTCTCTACTACCAGCCTGCAGTCCAATCTTCTCTTTACTGCCAGCCTGCAGTCCCATCTTCTCTTTACTGCCAGCCTGTAGTCCCATCTTCTCTCTACTGTCAGCCTACAGTCCCATCTCCTCACATTTCTCTACTACCAGCCTGCAGTCCCATCTTCTCTTTACTGCCAGCCTGCAGTCCCATCTTCTCTTTACTGCCAGCCTGCAGTCCAATCTTCTCTTTACTGCCAGCCTGCAGTCCCATCTTCTCTTTACTGCCAGCCTGCAGTCCCATCTTCTTTTTACTGCCAGCCTGCAGTCCCATCTTCTCTCTACTGTCAGCCTACAGTCCCATCTCCTCACATTTCTCTACTACCAGCCTGCAGTCCAATCTTCTCTTTACTGCCAGCCTGTAGTCCCATCTTCTCTCTACTGTCAGCCTACAGTCCCATCTCCTCACATTTCTCTACTGCCAGCCTGCAGTCCCATCTTCTCTCTACTGCCAGTCTGCAGTCCCATCTTCTCTCTACTGTCATCCTACTGTCCCATCTCCTCACATGTCTCTACTGTCAGCCCGCAGTCCCATTTTCTCTCTACTGTCAGCCTGCAGTCCCATCTTCTCTCTACTGTCAGCCTACAGTCCCATCTCCTCACATTTCTCTACTACCAGCCTGCAGTCCAATCTTCTCTTTACTGCCAGCCTGTAGTCCCATCTTCTCTCTACTGTCAGCCTACAGTCCCATCTCCTCACATTTCTCTACTACCAGCCTGCAGTCCAATCTTCTCTTTACTGCCAGCCTGCAGTCCCATCTTCTCTTTACTGCCAGCCTGTAGTCCCATCTTCTCTACTGTCAGCCTACAGTCCCATCTAATCACATTTCTCACTACCAGCCTGCAGTCCCATCTTCTCTTTACTGCCAGCCTGCAGTCCCATCTTCTCTTTACTGCCAGCCTGCAGTCCAATCTTCTCTTTACTGCCAGCCTGCAGTCCCATCTTCTCTTTACTGCCAGCCTGCAGTCCCATCTTCTCTTTACTGCCAGCCTGCAGTCCCATCTTCTTTTTACTGCCAGCCTGCAGTCCCATCTTCTCTCTACTGTCAGCCTACAGTCCCATCTCCTCACATTTCTCTACTACCAGCCTGCAGTCCCATCTTCTCTCTACTGTCATCCTACTGTCCCATCTCCTCACATGTCTCTACTGCCAGCCCGCAGTCCCATCTTCTCTTTACTGCCAGCCTGCAGTCCCATCTTCTCTTTACTGCCAGCCTGCAGTCCAATCTTCTCTTTACTGCCAGCCTGTAGTCCCTTACTTTCCGTTGAGGCTACTATCTATTGTAACCATCTCCCAGGTCAGTAAAACTGCAGATAAAATGGTAAATGTTTTAAATTGACTTTCCTAAAGTATTCTAGTCAACATGTGTTAGTTATAGACAAGATCTCAACATAGTCTCAATCATCACTTAACCAGTAACATTATCTACATCAGCCATCACTTAACCAGTAACATTATCTACATCAGTCATCACTTAACCAGTAACATTATCTACATCAGTCATCATATCCGAATAGTAGAAATGTTAGCTAAGTATTGATTTCTCTAGTGGTAACAACTTGCATATTGAAATTAGTTGTAAACATATATAGTCTGACTGTTAGAACATTTATGGATATTATTACAGATGGATAGAACACACATTTAGAAGATCGACTGGAAGGAAGCATAGCACGACAGGCACTGTTTTGGAACCCGCAGGGAAAGAGGAGTAGATGATTGCCTAGACATACCTGGAGAAGAGAGCTGGAGAGTGATATTAAAAGGATAGGTAAAACATGGACAGAATTGGAGGAAGGGATGGCAGAAGAGGGGAAGAGCTGGAAGAAGTTAGTTGAAGACCTGTGCTCCATTGGGAGCTGAAAGGTGAAGAAGAAGATTACAGTTACTAAACATCAACACTGCAACATCACGCGCACTGCAACAACACATTCGTTACAACATATTCTATTGTGCAGGAGGTAGGGTGTCAATTCCTTTAATCACGTGTGGAACGTCGAGTATGGGCTTGAACACACAACCCCCGCCCCCGTGTGTCCGATTGATAAGCGTATGCTCTATGTATTACGCTAATCCGTTCCACTTCTAGAATTATTATCAGAAATGTGGTTGTAAACTTCACGACAGGATCACTTCACAGTCAATAATAATCCTTTCATCTCTTTCTAAAAAAAAAACATCTCTTCAACAAACATACGTCATTCTTATCATTATCATCCCTTTCTTCTTTTTCTTCTTCTTCGAATCCTTCATATCTATCACTTGTTAACCACTCTATGTGATCTATATGTGATCTGAGCCTAATAGCGATTGTACTTTGCAGTTATGCGCCTACAAGTAGGCCAGCACATCTGATTTCTGCAACGCTTTATATTTACTAGGTAGCTTCTACGAATCTAAGATCTAAGAATGTTTTGTTATCATGTGTGGTGTTGGAGTGTGTGTTATCATGTGTAGTGTGTTGGAAGAATACTGTGTTATCATGTGTATTTCTTTGAATAATGGCACACATTGTGCGATGCTACCTGCATCTCGCTGGCCACTTTTAGTGTCTCTCTAGTACATAGACTGGATGAACATGAGAGCAGATATGATTATACATAATCTCTCTAGTACACAGACTGGATGAACATGATTGAACATAATCTAACTTTCACTGTGGGATTTCATAACGCGATTTCATACCCCAGAAAGCTCACCACGTGTGAAATGAAATGCTTGAGGAAGGCAGTGGGAGTCACCAGGACAGACAGACTACGAAATGAGGACATCAGAAGCAGAGTGGACATAACTTCATGTACCAACTACATCGAAAGACAACAAATGCAGTGGTTTGGACATTTAATGAGAATGGAATACAACCAACCACCAATAACAGGATACAATAAAAATGGATCAGGTACTAGAGCCAAGGGAAGACCAAGAAAATAATGGATAGACAATATCAAGACCACACTAAATAAACCCTATATAACACAACAGTGGCGACTCAACTGGCCCTGGAAATCACATTAAAGCTCCCACTCCTACGCTTAACTGCAAGAGTGGACATGACAATATACTATATGCCTACAATGCAAATGAATGATCAACTATGCTGATATCGAGATTCTCACTTGGTGTTAGTGACTATATAAAATATATCAACATATACTTCTGATAAATCATAAACTGTATTTTTATATTATACATCCGCCATGTTGTCAACTAGTAGATTTGAAAGTGCATCTTTCATAAAATCCATCTTTGACTGCCAGAAGATCTAGTGATGCCACAGCCAGGACATGAGACCACATACACAATCGCGTACAAGTGTTGCCTGGTCGTCACAAAGTTACTAACAAAACTTAATGAGACTAGCAGAAGCTTAACCATCTTAAGCAGGTCAGACTAGTAGTACTTTTCTTGTGTCCCAGAATTCTGTTCTTGCAGGTTTTATGTAGACACTAACTGTCAAAATTTGGCTCACAAATTTGGTTTATGCTAACACACGCTAAATCTGGGCATAGTTGGCCAGATTCAAGACCGATAAATGCGGAGATTCATGTAATCTCCATCGAATGTGATTTTCTAATTGAATTGTAGTGGTAACAATAAAATAGCTTCACTGGTGACTTTCTGCGCTGCTAATGTTGTCATGTGATTAGCTTCATCTGAACTAGGTTAGTTTATATCTGACGTGTTGGTTTTTATAAACATATTTGTTTGAATATACTACTACATTCTACTGCAGACCTTCGTAAATGGATGTTTACATAGAATAGAGGGACTGAGATGGTATGATAAGATTACGAACGAGGAACTCAGAGAAAGAACAAAGCAGATACCAGTGGAGAAAGAGCTCAGGAAAAGACGCTGGCGATGGATAGGACACACATTGAGAAGACCGACCGGAAGCATTGCTAGACATGCACTGTTTTGGTACCGGCAGGGAAAGAGGAGTAGGGAAGGCCTAGACAGACATGGAGAAGAGAGCTGGAGGCTGATATTAAAAGGATAAAAGGATAGGTAAAACATGGAAAGAACTGGAAGGGATGGCAAGAGAGATGAAGAGCTGGAAGAAGTTTGTGAAGACCTGTGCTCCGTTGGGAGTTGAAAGATGAAGATACTCCTTTCTATTCAATGTTACACTCATCTTTTCTCATCTTTTTCTCATCTTTTCATCTTTTCTCATCTTTTTCATTTTTTCTCATCTTTTCTCATCTTTTTCTCATTTTTTTCATCTTTTTCATCTTTTTCTCATTTTTTCTCATCTTTTTCTCATCTTTTTCTCATCTTTTTCTCATCTTTTCTCATCTTTTCTCATCTTTTCTCATCTTTTCTCATCTTTTCTCATCTTTTCTCATTTTTTCTCATTTTTCTCATCTTTTCTCATATTTTCTCATCTTTTTCTCATCTTTTCTCATCTTTTCTCATCTTTTTCTCATCTTTTTCTCATCTTTTCTCATCTTTTCTCATCTTTTCTATCTATTCAATGTTACACTCATCTTTTCTCATCTTTTCTATCTTTTCTCATCTTTCTCATCTTTTCTCATCTTTCTCATCTTTCATCTTTCTCATCTTTTCTCATTTTTCTCATCTTTTTCTCATCTTTTCTCAATTTTATCATCTCTTTCTCATCTTGTTCTATTTTTTCTATCTTTTTTCTATATTTTTCTATCTTTTTCATCTTTTCTCATCTTTTCTCATCTTTTTCATCTTTTTCATCTTTTTCATTTTTTTCTCATCTTTTCTCATCTTTTCTCATCTTTTCTCATCTTTTTCTCATCTTTTCTCTTTTCTCATCTTTTCTCATCTTTTTCATCTTTTCATCTTTTTCTCATCTATTCAATGTTACACTCATCTTTTTCTCATCTTTTTCTCATTTTTTTCTCATCTTTTTCTCATCTTTTTCTCATCTTTTTCTCATCTTTTCTCATCTTTTTCTCATCTTTTCTCATTTTTTCTCATCTTTTCTCATCTTTTCTCATTTTTCTCATCTTTTTCTCATCTTTTCTCATTTTTTCTCATCTTTTCTCATCTTTTTCTCATCTTTTCTCATCTTTTCTCATCTTTTTCTCATCTTTTCTCATCTTTTTCATCATTTTCTCATTTTTCTCATCTTTTCTCATCTTTTCTCATCTTTTTCTCATCTTTTTTCATCTTTTTCATCTTTTTCTCATCTTTTCTCATCTTTTTCTCATCTTTTCTCATCTTTTCTCATCTTTTTCTCATCTTTTTCATCTTTTTCATCTTTTCTCATCTTTTTCTCATCTTTTTCTCATCTTTTTCATCTTTTCTCATCTTTTCTCATCTATTCAATGTTACACTCATCTTTTCTCATTTTTCTCATCTTTTTCATCTTTTCTCATCTTTTCTCATCTTTTTCTCATCTTTTTCTCATTTTTTCTCATCTTTTTCTCATCTTTTTCTCATCTTTTTCTCATCTATTCAATGTTACACTCATCTTTTTCTCATCTTTTCTCATCTTTTTCTCATCTTTTTCTCATCTTTTCTCATCTTTTTCATCTTTTTCTCATCTTTTTCTCATCTTTTCTCATCTTTTCTCATCTTTTCTCATCTTTTCTCATCTTTTTCTCATCTTTTTCTCATCTATTCAATGTTACACTCATCTTTTTCTCATCTTTTTCTCATCTATACAATGTTACACTCATCTTTTCTCATCTTTTCTCATCTTTTTCTCATCTGCTCAATGTTACACTCATCTATTTCTCATCTTTTTCTCATCTATACAATGTTACACTCCATCTTTTCTCATCTTTTCTCATCTTTTCTCATCTACTCAATGTTACTCATCTTTTCTATCTTTTTCATCTTTTTCTCATCTACTCAATGTTACACCCATCTTTTTCTCATCTTTTTCTCATCTTTTTCTCATCTACTCAATGTTACACTCATCTTTTTCTCATCTTTTTCTCATCTTTTTCTCATCTACTCAATGTTACACTCATCTTTTTCTCATCTTTTTCTCATCTTTTTCTCATCTACTCAATGTTACACTCATCTTTTTCTCATCTTTTTCTCATCTTTTTCTCATCTACTCAATGTTACACTCATCTTTTTCTCATCTATTTCTCATCTTTTCTCATCTACTCAATGTTACACTCATCTTTTCTCATCTTTTCTCATCTACTCAATGTTACACTCATCTTTTTCTCATCTATTTCTCATCTTTTTCTCATCTACTCAATGTTACACTCATCTTTTCCTCATCTTTTTCTCATCTTTTTCTCATCTATACAATATCTTATCTATACAATATCTCATCTATACAATATCTCATCTATACAATATCTTATCTATACAATATCTCATCTATACAATATCTTATCTATACAATATCTTATCTATACAATATTTCATCTATATAATATCTCATCTATACAATATCTGAACTATACAATATTTCATCTATACAATATCTCATCTATACAATATCTTATCTATACAATATCTCATGTATATAATATCTCATCTATACAATATCTCATCTATACAATATCTCATCTATACAATATCTTATCTATACAATATCTCATCTATACAATATCTCATCTATACAATATCTCATCTATACAATATCTCATCTATACAATATCTCATCTATACAATATCTCATCTATACAATATCTGAACTATACAATATCTTATCTATACAATATCTCATCTATACAATATCTCATCTATACAATATCTCATCTATACAATATCTCATCTATACAATATCTCATCTATACAATATCTCATCTATACAATATCTGATCTATACAATATCTATCTATACAATATCTCATCTATACAATATCTATCTATACAATATCTCATCTATACACATCTCATCTATACAATATCTCATCTACAATTATTACATCTATATAATATCTCATCTATACAATATCTTATCTATACAATATCTGAACTATACAATATTTCATCTATACAATATCTCTATGAAAATATAATTATCTATACATATTCATCTTAGCAATGAACTATCAAGGTGAGATATCTGAATTATGCAAGTTGATTATGACATATCTGAATTATGCAAAGGTTTAGTTATGACATCTGAATTATGAAAGGTTGAGTTTGACTTGAATTAGAAGGTTGAGTTATGACGTCTGAATTATGAAAGGTTGAGTTATGACGTCTGAATTATGAAAGGTTGAGTTATGACGTCTGAATTATGAAAGGTTGAGTTATGACGTCTGAATTATGAAAGGTTGAGTTATGACGTCTGAATATGAAGGTTGAGTTATGACATCTGAATTATGAAGGTTGAGTTATGACGTCACGAATTATGAAAGGTTGAGTTATGACGTCTGAATTATGAAGTTGAGTTATGACATCTGAATTATGAAAGGTTGAGTTATGACGTCTGAATTATGAAAGGTTGAGTTATGACGTCTGAATTATGAAAGGTTGAGTTATGACGTCTGAATTATGAAAGATTGAGTTATGACGTCTGAATTATGAAAGGTTGAGTTATGACGTCTGAATTATGAAAGGTTGAGTTATGACGTCTGAATTATGAAAGGTTGAGTTATGACGTCTGAATTATGAAGTTGAGTTATGACATCTGAATTATGAAAGGTTGAGTTATGACATGTGAATTATGAAAGGTTGAGTTATGACATGTGAATTATGAAAATTTGAGTTATGACGTGTGAATTATGAAAGGTTGAGTTATGACATGTGAATTATGAAAGGTTGAGTTATGACATGTGAATTATGAAAGGTTGAGTTATGACATGTGAATTATGAAAGGTTGAGTTATGACATGTGAATTATGAAAGGTTGAGTTATGACATGTGAATTATGAAAGGTTGAGTTATGACATTGAATTATGAAGGTTGAGTTATGACATGTGAATTATGAAAGGTTGAGTTATGACATGTGAATTATGAAAGGTTGAGTTATGACATGTGAATTATGAAAGGTTGAGTTATGACATGTGAATTATGAAAGTTTTGAGTTATGACTGTGAATTATGAAAGGTTGAGTTATGACATGTGAATTATGAAAGGTTGAGTTATGACAATGTGAATTATGAAAGGTTGAGTTATGACATGTGAATTATGAAAATTGAGTTATGACTGTGAATTATGAAAGGTTGAGTTATGACATGTGAATTATGAAAGGTTGAGTTATGACATGTGAATTATGAAATGTTGAGTTATGACATGTGAATTATGAAAGGTTGAGTTATGACATGTGAATTATGAAGTGTTGAGTTATGACATGTGAATTATGAAAGGTTGAGTTATGACATGTGAATTATGAAAGGTTGAGTTATGACATGTGAATTATGAAAGGTTGAGTTATGACATGTGAATTATGAAAGGTTGAGTTATGACATGTGAATTATGAAAGGTTGAGTTATGACGTGTGAATTATGAAAGGTTGAGTTATGACATGTAATTATGAAAGGTTGCGTTATGAAATGATGAATTATGAAAGGTTGAGTTATGACATGTGAATTATGAAAGGTTGAGTTATGACATGTGAATTATGAAAGGTTGAGTTATGACATGTGAATTATGAAAGGTTGAGTTATGACATGTGAATTATGAAAGGTTGAGTTATGACATGTGAATTATGAAAGGTTGAGTTATGCATGTGAATTATGAAATGTTGAGTTATGACATGAATTAAAGGTTGAGTTATGACATGTGAATGACATGTGAATGACGTGTGAATGACGTTTGAATGACGTGTGAATGACGTGTGAATGACGTGTGAATGACGTGTGAATGACGTGTGAATGACGTGTGAATGACGTGTGAATGACGTTAGATAAACACTGTCAGCTTCTTCTTCTTCTTCTTCGAACGGTTCATATCAATCACTTGTTAATCACTTTTTGTGATTTGTATGTGATCTGAGCCTAAGAGTGATTGCACGTTGTGTCAGTTATGCGCATAGAAGTAGGTCAGCACATCCAATTTCTGCAACGCTCTTTATTTACTATATTAGCTTCTTTAGGCCCATACCTTAGACGCCTCTTACGACATGCCTTGAGAGTCGCAGTATTACTATTCTTTGCTCCCCTTGAGAGCCACGGCAACACATAGGCGCACAATGTCATCAGTTTTGTTGTCAGATCTCATGTTTCATATCTACATCAAATTATTGCATTGTCATTGCCATCTTTCATGTGTCAATAATTCAACAACGACCTCTCGTAACCCTTCAACTATCTTCACCTGGCATTCTCTTCATGTCTCTCATATATTTAACCAGGAATAGTGACACCTGTAGAGTCCCACAGTTTCCCTGTTCTCGTCCTAACCTGTACAATTTTATTTGGTCAGTTAATTTGGAAAGCAAATTTACGAGAACTATTTCGGTTTGAGTCTAATGTTAGTACCACAAGTTCTTATTCTGAGAACTGATGATCACTGAACAATGTTCTATACAGTGGCGGCTCGTCATTAAGGGACATTGGGGTCGGGCCCCACCAAAAATAAAATGTAATGTGTACTTATTACTTTATAAATTAAAATATAACCTAATCAAAAACCATGATTTTTCCGAAAATTTTGGTCTGGCCCCACCAACAAAAATTAGCACGAGCCGCCACTGGTTCTATATATGTTTTAGTAATCAAATAATGGGAATATGCACGCACAAAAGCATTCTTTATGTTTGTTAACTTTAGCTTGACATGAAGAATTCATTTGTTTATTTTATTACTTTTAAATATTTGCAGTCAGGAATTTCATTGTACATCTCTGTAGCCATTGTTAAATAAAGCATTTAGAAATTTTGTTGAGTGGGAGAAGTGGGATAAGCTAATGTATTGGTTATGTCTAATGTGGCGATGTCGAAGGCAAGTGCACTAGCAATGCCAAATGTTATCTATCTACATATCTAATGTGGCGATGTCGAAGGCAAGTGCACTAGCAATGCCGTATGTTATCTATCTACATATCTAATGTGGCGATGTCGAAGGTAAGTGCACTAGCCCTTTCGCTGCTACATACTTTCTGAAGGGTGCGCTAAAAATAGTTACTCTTTGTTTCTAGGTCACAAACGTGAATATACGCCTATAACAGTGACAGTAGCAATGTATAACGTGTTAACACGTCTTTAGCCCACAGAGTAGAGATAATTACAGACGTGTTAATGCGTCTTTAGAAGTGAATGGGAAAAACGTATATATACGTCTTTAGCAGCTAAAGGGCTAGCAATGCGGTACATTATCTATCTACATATCTAATGTGGATATGTCGAAGGTAAGTGCACTAGCAATGCCATATATTATCTATCTACAAATCTGTCTATTCTCTATCCCTCTTGTCGAAGGCAAGTGCACTAGCAATGCCGTATGTTATCTCTCTACATATCTAATGTGGGGATGTCGAAGGCAAGTGCACTAGCAATGCCGTATGTTATCTCTCTACATATCTAATGTGGGGATGTCGAAGGCAAGTGCACTAGCAATGCCGTATGTTATCTATCTACATATCTAATGTGGCGATGTCAAAGGCAAGTGCACTAGCAATGCCGTATGTTATCTCTCTACATATCTAATGTGGGGATGTTGAAGGCAAGTGCACTAGCAATGCCGTATGTTATCTATCTACATATCTAATGTGGCGATGTCAAAGGCAAGTGCACTAGCAATGCCGTATGTTATCTCTCTACATATCTAATGTGGGGATGTTGAAGGCAAGTGCACTAGCAATGCCGTATGTTATCTATCTACATATCTAATGTGGCGATGTCGAAGGCAAGTGCACTAGCAATGCCGTATGTTATCTATCTACATATCTAATGTGGCGATGTCGAAGGCAAGTGCACTAGCAATGCCGTATGTTATCTATCTATTATCTATTCCTCTTGTGAGTTTTAGATTTTAATATATGCGAACGCCCGCCTACCCAGCGTGTCCGTAGCGCGTTGGACGACAGGTGTAAAAACCCCTGTGAGTGCGGTTCAATTACACGGACTGGCAGAAAAGCCACAAGTTCTTCAGATTTACGGTGTTCGTGGCACCGAACTGAAAGGTTACGATGTACATGGCACTGAGCCGAAGAGCAGAAAGCTCAAGTGCTTCTGGATCGAAAAAAAAATTAAAAGAAGTTATGCGAATGGTTCTGGCTAGTTCCTTAGTTTAGTTTAGTTTAGTCGTCGGATCACCATCACTGCACGTCGAACAAATTAGTCCATAAGTGCTCCGATCTCTCCCTCAGTATGTCCATCAGCGGTGGCGACTAACGACACCGGTTCTTTGTTGGTTTACAATTCTTCTTTGTCTGCCAGCATAGCGTTCTTGTCGAGCTACACCACACTTAACTTTGAGTTCTTGCAGTCTGGTTAGTGTTGTGGATGCACCGCTATTACGTGAATCATGTACACGCCCTCTCCCTTAAGGAATTTATAATATCAGCCTGGTCCATTGCTCGTCCGCTTTGGACAGCAGCCATACCTGCAAGCCTATCCGCACGTTCATTCCCCTTACACCTGCATGCCCTGGTACAAAAATAAAACTGATCTTTGTCAGCTTAGACCTCCCCAGCGATGCTATCCAATGTCTCCTAGCCCATCCTGTTTCAATCTTCCTGAGCATACTCATTGAGTCACTGAGAAAACATGCATGGATAAAAGTCTGTGATTCTAGCCAAATCATCGCTTTGGTAACCGCCATGATTTCCATAGTGAGACTGCTTGTAGTCACGGCAAAACCACCACTGTCTTCCTCCACAACATCACCTCCGACCTGAGCAGTGAAAGCCCACGAGCTCCGCACATGTCGAATCACCGAACCATCCGTATAAATGATTACATCATGCTCAGATGCGTTCTCAGAAATTAATGCATGAACCTCTGCCTCCACAACAAGTGGGTTGTGTTGCCTGCATTCTTTATCAAGTTCGATGCATACAGAAAGGATGTAGCGAATGCTCTTGGCACTGGTATCCATTCTTCACCGGGATCAATGTCTTCAAGTGTACACACCTGTTCAATACAGTCCTCGGCCTGACCCATCCAAGATTTTCCTCTTTTAACCTATTTCCTTTTTGTCTCTTTATTTCCAAGTGCAGAGGATGTTGTGTGTCAGCATTGACTCGAAGGTATTGGCTAGTTCCTTATCATGCGCCGCCGCTGCTGCGTATATTGTGTTTCATATCGTTTCTTCTGGTTCTGAGGTCATCGTTCGCGTAGGCGATCTTTAGCATTGAAACAATTGTATCTGAATAGAAGTGCTTGTTGTTGTATACAGTTGAACGGCAATCGTGTTACATGACCTAACTATTTGATGTTTTGTTTCTTGATATATTCTAATATATATTTAAAGTATATTGTATTGTTGGTCTTTTTCTTCTTTTGTCGTCACACTGCTACTGGGTTGTTGCCCAGTGTCGGGTTGTTGCCCAGTGTCGGGTTGTTGCCCAGTGTCGTCACACTGCTACTGGGTTGTTGCCCAGTGTCGTCACACTGCTACTGGGTTGTTGCCCAGTGTCGGGTTGTTGCCCAGTGTCGGGTTGTTGCCCAGTGTCGTCACACTGCTACCGGGTTGTTGCCCAGTGTCGGGTTGTTGCCCAGTGTCGTCACACTGCTACTGGGTTGTTGCCCAGTGTCGGGTTGTTGCCCAGTGTCGGGTTGTTGCCCAGTGTCGTCACACTGCTACTGGGTTGTTGTCCAGTGTCGAGTTGTTGCCCAGTGTGGTCACACTGCTACTGGGTTGTTGCCCAATGTCGGGTTGTTGCCCAGTGTCGTCACACTGCTACTGGGTTGAATCCAGTGTCGGGTTGTTGTCCAGTGTCGAGTTGTTGTCCAGTGTCGTCACACTGCTACTGGGTTGAATCCAGTGTCGGGTTGTTGTCCAGTGTCGAGTTGTTGTCCAGTGTCGTCACACTGCTACTGGGTTGAATCCAGTGTCGGGTTGTTGTCCAGTGTCGAGTTGTTGCCCAGTGTCGTCACACTGCTACTGGGTTGAATCCAGTGTCGAGTTGTTGTCCACTGTCGAGTTGTTGTCCAGTACATTGTGTGATATATATATTATTCTTCTTCTTCTGCATTCTCACTAGATTGGGATTTCGGATTCTCTAATAAATGCAGCCGTCTGCCTCAGACTATCAGCCACGCCATACAGTTTGTCTTCTAGGTTCTCACTAGATTGGGATTTCGGATTCTCTAATAAAGGCAGTCGTCTGCCTCAGATTATCAGACACGCCATACAGTTTGTCTTCTGCGTTCTCACTAGATTGGGATTTCGGATTCTCTAATAAAGGCAGTCGTCTGCCTCAGATTATCAGCCACGCCATACAGTTTGTCTTCTAGGTTCTCACTAGATTGGGATTTCGGATTCTCTAATAAAGGCAGCCGTCTGCCTCAGATTATCAGCCACGCCATACAGTTTGTCTAGGACGCTAGTGTAAGTGGGTCACCTCTTTCTTCTCAAGTCTGCATACTGGGGCAGTTCTGTAGGATATAATTCCTATGATTTCTGCTTCCCCGTTTGTGCCGACCTCTTCCCGCAGTAAGTTTTAGCTACCCTCGTGATGGTAGATCTGACATTCTTACTGCGTGGCTAAATCTCCGAGGCAGATTGGCGACTGTAGAATCCGTTATCCCATTTCTCATTGTGCTTTTGAATATAAGTATTACAGAAGAGTCCTCCGTATATCATGGAAAGACAAGAGAACAAATAGATCTATCCAGAAAGAACTGTAAATCAAAGAAAACTGGCTGATGCTACAAATAAGAAAGAGATATTTTGGACATATAAAAAGACATGAATGGCTAGAGAAGACCATCATGGAAGGAGGCATACCGGTAAAAAGAAGAAGAGGAAGATCACGGAGAAGATGGATTCAGGATGTAACTGATGGTTTGAACATGAGGCTGCAGAGGCAGGACATTTGGCCTATGAGAGAGATAAATTCCGGGGGACTGTAGGGGTGACAAAGTTCTGCTCAGGACATGCTATTTGATGATAACTCTAGTCTCTTGTCTCTATTGGCTTAACCCCAGGTGAATGATGAAGTTATTTCTACTCTTGTCGTTAAGCGTAAAATTGGCAGCTTTAATTGCGTTCCACTGACTGATAAAACGCTGCCTCCACTGATGAAACTCTGCTCCACTGATAAAACTGTATCCACTGACAAAACTCTCCCCTGATAAAATTATCTATCTACACTGCTAAAACTATCTATTTCCACTGATAAAACTCTTTATCTCCACTGATAAAACTCTGTCTCCCCAGATAAAACTCTATAACTTCACTGATAAAACTATATCCACTGATAAAACTATCTCAATCAATCAAGTGCCATGCCTGCCGGCGTAGGCGATCATGTCTCTCCACAACTCTCTTTGCTTGGTGCATGTAATCAGTTCTGACGTCGATATTTTGTCGAACCATGATGTCAGGCCATCCAACATCTTCTCCTCTGTCTTCCACGATCTCTCCTTCCCTGAATTTTACCTGTAGTCACCAAATGTTCTAAACCTTCTCTTCGCATTATATGCCCGAAGAACCTTGATTGTCGGATTCTTATTCTTTTGATAAGGTTTCTTTGTGTGCAGGCCTGATTTAAAACCTCCACGTTTGTTTTCTTTGCTGTCCATGGAATTCTCAACATTCTTCTGTAAAACCACATCTCTGTGGCTTCCAATGATCGTATTGATTGTTTGTTCAGTGTCCATGATTCGCTGCCATACATAAGAATTGGTTCAATATAGCATTGGAGTACTCGTTTTCGCAGTGTCATTGGTAGTGAGTTCACGCATAGTGTGTTCTACATTTTCATAAAAACTGCTTTCGTTTGAGCTATTCTACTCCTAATCTCTGTTGTACATCTTCCATCTGATGTTAGGAATGTTCCTAGATACTTGAATCGATGGACTTGTTTCAGTGTTGTGTTATTTATTTTGATATTGCATGTTGGTGTTTCTTGTTTCTTGGAGACAACCATAACCTCTGTTTTCTTTATATTCATGCTTAATCCTTTCTTTTCACTTTCTCTCACTAGTATGTCTATCAAGTCTTGCAGATCGTGTTCATTTGTAGCCATGAGAATTGTGTCATCAGCGTACCTTAGGTTGTTTATATTTTGTCCACCGACTGCTATTCCTGTCTTTTCTTCTATAGATCTCATGATGTTTTCGCTATATAAGTTGAATAGGTCTGGTGGAGTACGCACCCTTGTCGTACTCCTAACTGTATCGCCTGATAGATTCCAATCTTACTCTCTAGTCTAATGGCTGCGGTTTGTTGCCAGTACAAATTCTTGATCAGTCTAAGATCTTTACCATCAATATTTATACTTTCTAACATGCTGATTATTTCTCCATGTTTTACTTTATCGAAAGCTTTCGCGTAGTCTATGAAACATAGGTATAAGTCCAACTTCATTTCTATTGATCTTTCCATTATTGTTCTTATTGTATATATTGCGTTGTTTGTCCCTCTGCGTTCAACAAAGCCACATTGTTCTTCCTTAACTTCTGGTCTTATTTTGTTTCGTACCCTTCTCATAATAATGCTGAAAAGTAATTTTGTTACGTGACTCATGAGGCTGATTGTGCGGTGTTCTTCGCATTCTATCGTTCCTGCTTTCTTTGGTAGTGCTATAAAAATGCATTGTCGTAAATCTTTGGGTACATATCCAGTGTTGTAGATGTCATTGAATAATTTTGTTAAAAACGCCTATGCCCAATTCGCCTGTTGCTTCTATTTCTTCTGTTGTTATGTTGTCTGGTCCTGGGGTTTTTCCTTTTTCGTGTGTCTTATGGCATTGATAACTTCTGATGGAAGTATCTGTGGTCCTTCATGGTTGTAATTGATGTGTATTTCTTGTCTGTTATCACTGTATAAGTCCTTAATGTACTCTGTCCATCTTTCTATTTTCTTGTCTGTTTCCATCAGGATATCTCCCTGCTTTGATTTTAATAAAACTATCTACGGCTCTCTAAACATGGTGCACTCACTCGCTTACCTGACACACCTGTGCCTCCATACTCCGCAGCAACAATGTTGCCATTCCCATACTCCCAAATCCAACATAAACCTAGCGTTGGGCAGTGCCCGTGTATGTGACACGCACTATTTGATCCAGTAACATACGTCAGGGTACACAAGGATACATAAATGGTAAGCTTTAGATCAACTGTCCCTCCCCTTCCTCGAACACACTTTACCTGTAGGGGCAGCGCTTACAACTATGGTCTATATTTAACACAATGTCGCCAGCTTCCCAGAGAGGGGTCATTGAGTGCAGGAATCTGTGAGTGTGAGGGAATGAAGGAATCGATCTAACAGCTACAGGATAGATAGATAAATAGATAGATAGACAGACATACAGACAGACGGGACATATTAGGTAGGTAGGTAGGTAGGTGGGTAGGCGGGCAGGCAGGAGGTAGGTAGTAGGTATGTAGGTAGGTAGGTGGTAGGTGAGGCAGGCAGGCAGGAGGCAGGCAAGCAGGCAGGCAGGCAGGCAGGCAGGTAGGTAGGTAGGTAGGTAGGTGGTAGGTAGGTAGGTAGGTAGGTAGGTAGGTAGGTAGATGGGCAGACTGATAGACGAACGGACAGGCAGACGGATGGGGGGAAAGAGGAAAGGTGGGAGAGAGGGACGGACAGGAGGATAGAATACAAAACTACAATTCAATCTTCCCTCTCTTTCCACATTTCAAATACTCATATATCTCACATCTAAGACGCACAGTTAAAATGTGTCCTGCTGTCCTCAGAGTACAAATGTCCGCTGTTGTTCTCAGAGTAAACATGCTTATTGGTGTTCTCAGAGTAAACATTCTTGTCGCTGTTGTCCTCAAAGTAAACATCCTTGCCACTGTTGTCCTCAAAGTAAACATTCTTGTTGCTGTTGTCTTCAAAGTAAACATTCTTGCCACTGTTGTTCCCTCAGAGTAAACATGCTTATTGATGTTCACATTATACAACGAGCATGGTTTTAACAAGTATGAAATGTCCTTGAGTACAACACACATTTCTGCGTCTACTCCAGTTAACACTTACTTGATAGATCTGACAAATATATGTCATGACATGCCAGCTACTACAGGTTAAGTGTTGATGGCGTCATTTCAGTTTTCATTGCTTTCAATCTCAATCGAGCATAAATCACACGTTGTGCCGTCTCCCCCATCAGAGGGTTTCTGTATAAGATATCTAATAGACTCTATCAGGATGTCAACTGTCTGTCTATATATTGCTTGTATCATTCTATTTATCTCTTCGTCTGTCTGTCTGTCTGTCTGCTTCATTTATTATTTCAAATAATGTTGTTCAATTAATGAAGGTGTAACAACAATAAGAGACAAAATTAGAAATGAAGAAATCACAAGAAGACTGAATGTGAAACCAGTCATGCAATTTAGAAAAGAATAACAGATTAAATGATTTGAACACCTGACCAGAATGTCCTGGTATCGTCTACAACAGATATCCCCACAGAAAAAGTATAACGAGTACCAAGCAAGAAGAAGACCACGTAAAAGATGGAGCGATGGTATCAAAAACAGTCTAAAGAAAATAAACAACAGTTTACAAAGTGCATTAGTTGAAGCATACACACGATCACCCCTGCCCCCTTCCCACCTTCCAACACTTCTATAAAGAAGTAGATGGTGGTAGAGAAGAAGCCGCTTTAAGAATCTAAGATCAGAGAATTGTTCTAAAATTAATCAAATTAAAGATCAGAGAATAGTTCTAAAATTAATCAAATTAAAGCTCAGAAAATAGTTCTAAAATTAATCAAATTATAGCTGAGAGAATTGATCTAAACTTGATCAAACTAAAGCAACTTAGTTAAGACTGGTTAAAATGACGATCAGACTGTCTAGGAAAGGTGTCAAATGATGGCCAAGATTTAAGGATGCAATTAATACCCGAGTGTCGATCTGGAGTGTCGAGGCTTCCAGGTCTGTTCAAACTAGCCTTACGAGTTTAAGTAGACGACTGAAATAGGTTTCAATGTGTCCAGGGGTCGCTCACGTCTGCAGTGTTTGCTTTACCCTGAG